>JAOUZG010034401.1:722116-786294 GCA_026289955.1 Argiope argentata | reverse complement strand
AATTATTGACCAATATCATTCTTTTCTTCATATTGCTAAAGTTTTGACACAGAAAAAAAGGAGAGAAGAAGTATTAAATATGACCGTTTTACAGAATCGTCTACAAATAATTATTTCTACTGATAGAATTTTTTTTGAGGTGTGGTGACTAGGAATTAAAGATTAGAATATTTATAATTTTTGTTTGCTCAAGATCTAAAAAATACATTTTCTTTTTAAATTGAAAAGACTGAGAAATATTTTTATTGTTATTCCATTATTATTAACATATACAAGCTTTTTTTTAATAAAAAATTTGAACAATTTCTTTTTTCTGTCATAAAAGTTCAGTCAATGTTCAAAACAAACTTCGTATAGCTTACAAAAGTATTGCTATTTTCAAGCTTTTTCATTTCAATTACCGTTTTCGCTCTCTTAATCAATAAATGAAAACGTTCTCTTACAAACAACTTAAATAGATTAGGTCGGATTCTAAGCGGTCGGTTCATTTGTAAGTAATTTCAGGTAAGACTGAGATGCAAAAGTAAGTTGGAATAAAGAAAAACTAACCTATAATTTTTAAGTTTTTAATTTTTTTTAAAGTCTCATAGAACTAAAGGAACGTTTTTATAATTTTAAAAGTTTTTGAAAAGATGTGTATTCTTCTAAAAAGTTCCAGAAAATTAATTTAGTTTTTAGTACTATAAGGTGAGGAATACACCGAAACAAAGTAAATAATAAGACTAATTATTTTAGTTAATTCATCATTGTTTGGTTAATTTATTTTTAGTAATGGTTAACATATATTTTTTTTAATTTAACAGAATGAAAATATTTCTGCTTTTATGAGATTTATAGGCGCGGCATCGATAGTTCTTTTAAGTATTTTTTAAAACCCTGCTTCAAAGTAATTTTTTAATAAATTTATATAAGTATTGAATCTCATTTTATAAGAAATGCAAAGTATCAGATTGTGTTTGATTGGCTCAATGGATTCACAAGCTATTTCAGTTTTAAAAAATTTCAACATGCATTTTTCATAAATGTAAAATTAATAATAGAGAATTTTTATAATACCAGAAAAAAAAGGAAAATTCTCTGATTAGAAGAAAAAGCGTGATTACAGGCACAATTACATCAGCTGGGGCTCAAACAAAAACACAACTAGAGGTAAAAATTTAAATGAATTCGTTAATAAAAATAACCTTGAAATCTTTGCTCCACCCACTCCCACAAGATTCGGCATCTATTCCGCTTCTTTTATCGACCTCGCAATTACTAAAAACATTTTATTTCCTTATGATATCTCGTCGGTACCGGAACTTAGTTCAGATCACAACCCAGTTGTTTTAAATTTTTACTTTAACTTTAAAACCCCCACTAATAACAATAAAATTAAAACAAACTGGAAAAAACTCAAAAAAGATATTTTAAACAATACAGATCTAAACTCAACTGCAAAAAACACTCATGAATTAGAAAATTTAATTTCTGACTTTTCAAATTCAATTATCAACTCTTTTAATAAAAATTCCAAATCAATTGATCCCGAAACACAATACATTAATAACGAAGTTAAAAAACTTTTCAAACTCCGTAATGCAGCTAGGAAAAAATGGCAATCCACTCGCGATCCAGCTCACAAGAAACAATACAATCAACTAAAAAGAAAAACGGAAAAAACTAAAAAACTAGCGATCCAAAAAGATTGGAATGATAAACTAACAACTCTACAACCTAATGATAACTCACTCTGGAACACAACAAAAAACATGAGGAAAAAACACACAAAGATTTCAGCCCTCAACGGCCAAGCCGGCAAAGCATATTCAAACGCTGATAAAGCGGAAACCTTAGCACAAAGCTTGGAGCAACAATTCACTTTAAACGATATGCACAACGTTAACACAGAAACCACAGTACACAACACAATTCAAAAATTCTTCACAACTGAAATTTCAGCAGAACTCGACCCTCCAAACATAATTGATTTCCACAAAACTATCAAAAAACTGAACCCAAACAAATCGCCAGGTATTGATGGAATTTCTAATAAAATCATTAAAAATCTACCACTAATAACCCTACTAAAATTCTACCACATCCTCTCACTCATATTTAAATTCTTTCCTGCAGCTTGGAAAACAGCGGTTGTGATTCCTATTCTCAAACCCGGCAAAGATCCTACTATTCCCTCCAATTACAGACCCATTTCTCTGTTACCTAACTTCAGTAAAATCACTGAACATTTTATTCTGGAAAAATTAAACAAGCACTTAAATGATAATAATATTTTAATCCCTTATCAATTTGGGTTCAGACCCAAACTCTCTATTTCATCAGGGTTTGAGAAAAGAGAACACACAGGTGCTGTTTTCCTCGATATTCAAAAAGCCTTCGATAGAGTGTGGCTAGAAGGACTTGTGTACAAATTAATATGCTACAAGACTCCCCCTCCTCTCATTCAAATCATAGCATCCTTCTTGTTTAACAGGAAATTCACGGTCAGAGTCAATGCCTCACTCTCCAAACTTCGCTCCATTCAGGCAGGTGTGCCACAAGGGGCAAAACTGTCCCCCACACTTTACTCCATATACATCAACGATATTCCGCAACATATTAACACTAAACTCTGTATTTTCGCAGATGATACAGCTTTGCTGGCAAAAAACCGAAATACCAGATACATCACTCATGCACTAAACAAACATATACAAAGCCTTGAAGTCTGGTTCAACGAGTGGAAAATAGCCATAAACGCATCGAAAACCGAAGCTGTTTTCTTCACGAAGAGAAATAAAAAATCAAAATTCAACATTAAAATTAATAACACAATAGTCCCCTGGTCTCTGGAAGCAAAATACCTTGGCATTATTATGGATAAAAGTTTAACCTGGAAAGCACACATTAATTTTATTAAATCCAAATTCCGAGATAATTCGCGTAAGCTTTACCCCCTAATAGCTCGGAATTCAGAAATGTGTAGGGAAAATAAAGTGCTTATTTATACTGCTATTCTCAGACCTGTTTTAACATATGCAAGCCCTGTTTGGGCATATGCTGGAAGAAGCAATCTTAATATCATTGACAGGTGCCAAAACATTATTCTCAGACAAATCACAAAAGCAAGATGGTTCATGAGGAACGATGATATCCGACACGCTCTAAATCTTCCATCATTAAGAGATTTTATTAAAAAAATCGCCACTAAATTCTTCAATGACCTGGAAAATATTGATAACCCAGCTATAGAAGAAATAGAAAATTACACAGCAAACCCTAACAGCAGGAGACCCAGATTTATTTTACTTTAGTTTTAACTTTAATTTTTTGTCTAATTTGCATTATCACTCCATTTTTGTTCGTCCCAAATCATATCAAAAATCAGATTTTTCTTCTAAAATTTCCATGGGCTTTCTCGCAATTTAAATTGGTTAATCCCTCAATCCTTCATACCCCATCCTCCACGCACCCTCTCTAGAGGAATCTTGAGAGAACTCACCTCGCCTCAAGCCGCACCTACAACGTACCGAGAAACTGCTATCCGACACGCCCGCCTTCATTCAAGCAACCTCAATGGTCGAGCTGCCATCGTGCTCATTACTACTGAAAGCTCATCCCGGAAAATTTCCCGCACTTCAGAACAAACCACGTAACTCTGGACTTTAAGTTTTGCCGATCGGGGATGGCGCCCTTCGGGCGCCGGGGCCCCTAACCATATTCCTTGTATCCTTGTACAGGCACAATTAGGATTAGTTTTTGAAGTAAAGAAAGTTATCTTGCACTTTTTAATATTTGTAAAACATTAATTCGACAATAAAACTTAAATAAACCCATCTGCTTGATTTCTTTTCTCAAAAAAAAACATTGAAAGCCTTTTAGTGTGATCTTATTAACATTCACTTTATATTATCAAAATCTTCTGACCGTCGAAATTATGTATTAGAATGTACACAAAAATTCCGATTCCATTTAGTGTCATCATAGCATCGTTTATTGTTATCAGTTTTGAAGTAAAGAATAAAGCGATCCGTCAATAGTAATAAGTGATTCACATTCGTGGAACTCTTTGCCCTTTTCTAAGGAAACATTTGTACGCGAAGTCATTTCCCCCGTCCTATGGGGGTTCACATTCTTTTGTCTGGACAAAAGCGACATGGATTGGAGAAATCTATTGAACTGACATACACTGAATATATAGTTGCTTTTTCTGGCGACTGAGTTATGAAAGAAAAATGGATTAAATAAAAAGATAACTTAATAAAATATTTGAGTGTTAAAAGACAAAAATGAAAGCCTTAATAGGTATGAAAGTTATTTAAAACGACTTTTAGTACATTTAAACATTTTCAAAACTTGTTTTTAAAATTTAAAAAAAAGCATTATTTTATTTTTTGAGCAAGACCAAACAATAAACGTCAATGATTCCAACGAAGACAAATATATTGAAGGAAACCCATTCATAAAAATCAAGATGAGTCATGCATTTGATATTTGAAAAAAAAACCGGTTTAAACTACGATAAATAAGGTTTAAAAATCAATAAAATTAGGAACTTTATAGGAGTGAATCAGTAAGGAACAAATCTTAACAAGAAACAATTAATGAATTTTTTCATACAATTCATTTATTGCTATGAACCAATCAGCATTATAAAAATTACAAGTCCCGAAATGATCATATTAACAGACAGCTATTGTACATCAATATATACTGAATGTCAAATAAAGTTAATTAATCGAAAGTTATATTTAAAAATCTATAATTCTCGAAAGGCTAATATTTTAAAAGTGATTTTTTGACTGGCTAACATTTATTTAATTTATTTAAAATAAATATATTTTTAATAAATATTCTATATATTTGGCACATTATATTAAGTTTCTCCCTTAATGAAAAAAAGTGATAAATAAACTAAATAAGAATTTATCATAAAAATATATATTGAGTTTTTTTAATTGAAAAATGTAAACATCATTACCATATCAACTAAACGTAAACGGCTTTACTCTGCTATTTCCTTCTATGACAAGAGAAAATAAAAAGTTATGGATTATTGAACAAAAAGAAAATAAATAAATGGATACATAGAAAATATAGTTTAAAATAAGAACGATTGCCTTGGAAAGTGGTAGGAAATTATAATTGTGAGAGAAAAATAATATGTTGAGAGAAAATTTTTCAGATTTGAATCACAAGACAAAAAAAATGTTAATAAATGATTTCATCAACATTATAGTATATTTTTTATGATTTGTTCTGCTTTGAAATAAATGTTTCTTTACTCTTCAGAAAAAAGGGTACAATATACATGAAGGACGCATTTTTAAAAATTAGATTGGTTAAATTGTTTCATTGGTGTGGTATGGAATTCGAGCGGAGAGTCGACTCAGTTGTCGTCCTCATCACTTAACTGCAACTGAAAATCATGAAGTTTATTTCAAAACATTCACCAAGCTGGACAGATTTCAATATGTGATATTAATACTTATACTAACCCGGTAAATGGAAATATCTCGGGTAAAGGATATTAAGTTTTCTTCATAATCTAATTACATGGCACCTTCTGTTTCGGATGCTTGTTACCCCATTCCTTGAAGTCAACAATTTATAGAATTTTCTCCTTGAATAGTTTGATCTTGAGTTGCTTATACATTTTGTCTTTTAAGATCATATTATAACATCTACGGAAGACTTGATTTTAAACCATAATTTCAAAAATCTAAACATCTGCTTCTCATTGATTGAAACATTGAAATTTTAGGGGTTAAATTTTGGAATAAGATAAAACCATGCAAATTTCTTATAGTTTTTTTTAGTTTTTTTAATACTTATTAAGTTAAATTTTTATTGATATTGTTTGATAACATGCATTTGCTTTTTATTAATCATTTGACACAGTCTGTAACTTTTTTGTTCAGCAACGAGATTTCAAAATTATTTTGTAAAACTGGTATTCTTATTTAAGAAAAATAAAGTAGCAGTTTATAAGAGAATTATACTTATTCCAAAATTGCATATAGACATGAATTTTATATTACATTAAATTAACCGCCTAATTCAGGTTCCATCATATTAATTCGTTTTATTTGTTTGAAAAAAAAAGCAAAAAGCACATTCTTCATCTCAACTTTGGATATTCTTATAAACGACCCTTCAGGATTCTTAATCACAGTAATTAGTTAATAACTACATTAAAGATTTAGGAGGAGCGAAAATTTTAGTTTTGCCTTATGGAACATAACAATGGCACTTAACGCACAACTCAAATAGAACACACACAGAGACACAAGATTACTAATAAAAAAAAGAAAGATGATAATTACTGACTTCAGGAATTGATCGCGGAGTATTTGAACTCTAAGTTCTTAACTTCCGATTCTGAGAGTGTGTATGTTAAAATATAGGAAATGCACACTTAAGGGAGATTTTTTAAAAATTGATTAGAATTTTATTTAATTAAAAGTGAATTAAATGTCCGCATTTTCCCGCTACAACCCATGGAAATATTTTGACACAATGATAACTTTTACGTCAACATAAAAGGATACTGTTAAAATTCAAAGCATTATCTTTTTTAATATGATTGTTTTTCTATTCTTAATCAATTAAAAAAGCAATTTAAAAAGCATTCTTAATCAATTAAAAAGCATATCTTAAGCATGTTTTGTAGCATTCAATTTCATTGTTAAAGTAAAATTCAAATCGTTTTCATTGTTGCTATTAATATTTCAACCATTCCTTTATTGTTTGAAAACAAAAAAGGAGGATTTGGCTTCTTTTCCTATGTTGAGTATTTTCCAGTATGAAATATGGTTTTAATAAAAATTTTCTTTTTGAAAATTAAGACTTTAACTTCATACTCAACTAATAGCTAATGTCGTAAAACTAATTGTATAAATTCCTGTGTAGAAAAATAAGAAAATGCATACCACAATAAATTGGGCTATTTAAGGCTTTTAAAACACCAAAAACAATGATTTATCAATGTTTAAAAATCTTTCCTGGGGAAGCATTTAAAATCATGAGTGGAAAATTAATAATAATCCTAAATATTTAAGCGAAATTTTTTATAACCATTAATAATGGAAGTAATAGTATTCACTCCCAAGTAGTTTCATTTTTAATTTATATATAATATGTCAGCTCTCATGCAGCTTCCAGTCAGCTCTTGCATTAAAAAATAGTGTACACATGAGTAGAAATGTATAAGTAATAAATAAAAGTTAACCAGTTTAAATATATTAAAAGAAAGACCTTCTTATTTTGACAGAATTTATTTCACCTGATATGTTAAGAGGAATTCATTAAAATTATAGATTATTACGTTCAATGTTTTTTTAACCCAATCTATTTCCACTTTTTCCCCCCTTCTTAAAAAAACTTTGTTAGAAAATAAACTGTGGACGCAGAATTAAATTTGATACATCTTATCGTTTCTCTCAAATCGGGGTGTGTACAGAGGTCCGTTTTTCACGCCATTGAAAGCAGGAAGTAAGGTCATAAATATTCCATCCCAACTTTTTCCATTGACAGAGAGGGTCGTCTTTCCCCTCCAGATGGATTTTACGAAATTCATTACTAGCATTATTTTTTTATTTTATACATCTAAAATAGTCTTTTTTATGCAATAAGAAATTGATTCCGGACCAATTTTCCTTTTTTTATTTTCTATACTAGCCGCTTTTGGCGACCAGTCGGTTCGCCAATATTAAAGCCGACTAAAGGGTTAAATCAATTTTTTTATATATAACTTGGTCTCATAATAAGTTTTTCAGCAAAATATTTTTAAGCTTCAAATTTCGATAATCATATAATTCACTTACACTATTATGTAGGCCTTAAGCAGTCCTATCTTTGAACTCCACATCTATCTCTGATTTTCTATCAGTGCACTTAAAATTCAGTTTTAAATTAAAGTGGAAAAGATGGAAGTGCACTTAATATAAAGAAATTTTTACTCAATTCAAACATGCCATTAAATAAAACTAAGAATTGAATCAGAGCAGTCCGACATTGAAATTTTATGTTCACTACAGAAATTGAAACATTATAATTTTTTTTATTATTTATAAGATCTCAAGGAATTATTCAAAATAAATTTCACAGGTTAAATGAAATATCCAGTTTTTAATTTTATTTTTAGATGTGTATAAATGAACTCAATAATAACATTTTTTAGGTTTATAAATATATATTAAAAATTATGGTTTAAATTCCTTTGGTCTTATAGATTCATATTTGTAAAATATTCTTAATATTTCAACTTTTAAATAAATTAATTAACATTTTTATCTTCTTCAAATCTGGCTGATTTATTCAATTCTGAATATTGCAAGTTTAGAACAATCATGTTCATAATCTAGGCCAATTATTCTAGAGTAACCCTGATTGGCTTCTTTGATATCTTGATAAAGTGATCTAAAATCGCCAGTTTATATCGAATAGTTGTGTTGAAATTTTCATAGATCGATCAGCTTTGATGATTGATTTAGTTGATTGGAGTACCACTTTTTTATTTTAAGAACTAATTGTCTCAAGAATATTTTGTTAAATATGATTCACAAAGTAGAGGATGTATGTAAAAATTTATTTCATCAGCACTTTTTTTCTCAATCTACTAATTATATATTTCACTTAGACCATTTGTTAAGAGATTTATGTCTCTCCCAAAATAATTAAGAAATTAGATGTTGGGCTCCGATTATACAAGATGTCTTGTAAATGTTAAGCCATATTTGCCTTAAATAAAACGGTTTAATTGGATTAGTAATATATGTATAGTAAAATATCATAGAAAACGTTTCCATGCATTTATTTTCCAAAAATATCATGTTTCATTTTGTACAGACACGTGCCGAAAATGACATTTTTATATGTTTAATTTGGAATGATAGTTGATTTATTTTTTCTCATTTGAGAACATGCTATTGTTTTGTTAGAAAGTTTTGACGCATCCGAAATATGCGGGTAAAAAATATTTTCATCTGTTTTTACAACGTTCGTATTAATTATTACGTATGCTTGTTTGAAAGAAGATGCATTTTCAAATACTACTTTTATCAGTATAGCTTTGATATTCGTTGAGAACAGATGCGTTTTTATTTCGCATGATTCATTAAAATGCGAAGATAAATTACAATCACGAAGAAGAATTCTTTGATTTGCACAATATGTCTTCTTCACCTAAGTAAAAGTAACAATTCAAAACATGTCTTATTGTTTTAAAAATTAAAAAACAAAAGAATGCAAAAATATTTTACTACTACTGATTATCAATTGCTTTTTGCTCGTCGTTTCTTTGAAATGACGTCATTTTCAAAGTTCGTTTAAGATTTCTTGCTTTTAAATAATTAATCTCGCTCTCAGAAGATTATTGTTTGGTGTTTTTCTAAAAATTCTTTTTCAGTTTTAACTGTCGCACTTTTGTAATATATTTTTACTTTGTATTTTTATTTACTTTAATTCTTTAATGGAATTGTTAATTTTGATATTGCAAACGATCAAGAAAATTTTTTTCATGCATTCACTATTTAAAAAATATTACATTTACTATTTATTTCATTTCATATAATCACGTGATGAAAATTGTATTTTTCTGTTTTATTTTTGGTAGTAATTAACTTTTTTTAATCAGAACTTCTGAAAATGTGATGGCAACATTTTATTAAAAGCTGATTTTTTTCAGATCGTCGAGAAGATAAAATTTTATAAATCCCAATACCTTATATCTTTCCAGTTCAAGATAAAATTTTATTTTTTTATGCGAAATAAATTGTTGAAAAAAAAAATAATTAAATGAAATGTTTAAAAATTCATTAAAAATAGAGTTTTTATAGGTCAAAACATCAGTATCATTAAAAAGCTAATTTTTTTAGCTTTAACTTGAAGCAAAAATCAATTTTGTGCTGTAATATTTACGGAAGTTATTGCGAAAAAACTTCCAAATTTAGCTTATTTTTTAATTAATTAAAATTTTAAATAAAAATTCAAAAAAAGGGCTCCGAGGTGCACATTCCCGGCACCCAAGGTATACATATACCAAATTTGGTAGCTGTAGGTCGAACGGTCTAGCCTGTACATCGCCAACACACACACACACACATTGTGCTTTATTATAAGTAAATAAGTAAAGATAAAGAAAAGATTAAGAATTAAACATTCAGGCGATTTTTTAATATAGTTGATCGGTTGGTAGTCAATTTTGATGCAGGAATATTATTTTATATTTGAAAATGCATTTTATTTTGTTTTCAAAATTCTTGCGCGTTGATAAACAATAAGGATACAGAAGACGCTACGGGAAAGAAACAAATAGTTTCCTTTTTAATATGTTTTTGTTTTGCAATTTTCGTTGATAAATTTGACAAGCAGTTCTGAGATATGACTGGTTAGTTAAAAGTTGTTCTAGAGTGGAGTTTATTTTCTAGCGTTTGTCAATATATCTTTAAAAAAAGAAGAAAGTAGGAGTAGGGTTTCAGATTCACTTATCGGACATCCTTTTAAAATGTTAGGCACCTCCGAAAAAAATTAGGAAATTAAAAAAGAAAAATGGAAATATCAGGGGAATAATAAATAGAAAATTGCGCAAGTTCCAAGCGCATTGAAGACAGAAACTGTGTAAGGCTATTTCACAAGTAAATATTATGTCAATGAGAAGATGCTGATAGATCAAGTTTCATGACTTATCAACATTAGATAAAAAAATTATTATATATTAAAAGAAATACATTAAATACTAAACAATCTTGGCATATAATTGCTACTACATGTACTACAAACTAGTTTTATTTCGCTTTACTTCATTTTATATTCTTTATCTTCAATTTTGTTGTTGTTCTTTGTATTAGGAGAAAATTGGAAACATTTCTATACGTAAATGATATTTAATATCAGAAGTATACGAATTTCATAATAAATTGATATTTATTTTACAAGTAAGAACGATCTTTTAAAAAAATTTAGATTTATGAAGAATCTATAATGCATACAGAAATGTAAAATAAATTTTTTGTAATTCTTTTTTTTTCAGTGGTAGATTTGGGTTATGGTTTAATAAACAATACCTATAAAAGAAATTACTGTTTATTTTCTATTTCGCCATGAGGAATGGGGCAAATATGAACCCATTTCGTTTGGAACATTCAATTCATACATTTACACTTTTTGGCATTCATTAGTAAAAAAAAAAAAAACCGAAACTATCTGTTAATTCTGATATTTAATTGTTGATCTGAATTCTATCAAAATGATTCTAACCGTAAATTGTGTTGAAGCACTGAAAAATTATTTCAGTTTTCTTGCCTCCAAATTTTTTAGTGTATATAGAAAGATATTACAACAAAATATTTTATGAAACAAAACTATATATATATATATAAACCAACAAGCGAACAATGCATTATTTTTACTTTATTTCGTGACAAATATTAGATGACTCTAGCGCTTAAATATAAAACAAATAATGAAATTGATTCCATCAGTATGAAGTTTTCAAAAATGTAGTGAAAAGTTCTTTTTCCTTTCTTTTCGAAAATAATTTTCAATCTTGAACTTGAAATTGAATGATCACACAGTTATTAAACATAGGAATGTCTTTCAATTATACTTCCAAGCTATTTTCTGAATGTATTTAATATAAATGCCTGAATATACTTTTAAAAATACTTTTCAAAAAAGTATCTACATATATCAGCCTCTATAAAATTACAAAGGCATAAATTGGTAAAGTTTCATCAATAAGGTTTAAGATTTTCATCTTTCAGCGCAAAAGATATCTTAAGTTAATTGTCTAGACAAGAAAAATAAAGTGTAGGAGACATAGATTCTTAAAATTAATAGTGAATTCGAAAAAAATATTTATGTGCATTAAATATTAATTATAAATTTTAAAGAGAAAGTGCAAATCTGTAGCATCATTTTAGAGCTCTAATATTTCTAAACGTTTTTCTTCGATTATGAAAAGACAACCTTGTGACATAGAGTGACTTTTGTAAAAATTTCAAAATAAAAAAAGATATATAATAATCTATTTCCTTAAAAAAATATAATTTTATTGAAAATCCTAAAAATTTTAGTTTGAAAAACTAAAACCTCGAATAGAAATTTTTTTCCCTCTTTCCAAAATGTAATATTTTTTTTTTATAAACGAATTCAAATTCGAGTTTAGTTCGAAATAACATTTTATTAATGTTAGAAGAAAATTGAGGAGAGACACAGGAAGATAAGATAACCAGATTGTTAAGAAACTCATTTACCCCAGAGGGATAATTGCCCTCCCCCATATACACACATATCTAGGAAGGAAGGCCAGTGAAAAATACACGTTTCTTTTTCGAACACTCGCTGGCATGATGTTTTTTCCAAATTTTTTTACTTTTAAATTTTAAAAAAATATTTAATTCAGATTATTTCTAATGTAGGCGTAAATACACAACCATCAATTTGGTTCGTCTCATGCTGATCTATTCACAAAAAGCTGGTTTATTACTGTTTTCCCACCAAATAAGGAATGTCATTGATTCATTACACCCTTCGGGAAGGCGGCAAATTCTCCCTCTCGGGAAGGCCCTCAAGAAAGGCATCGAACTCCCCCTCTCAATGAAAGAAAGGGACGCGGGATGTTTATGACCCTATTTCCTGCTTTAAATGCTGTGAAAAAAGATCCTTTGTACTCTGCTGGAGGAGACGGAAATACCACGAGATCCTGTAGTCCATGTCACTCAACAAGAGCCATGACCAAGGTCTTCAATTTTCCACCAGGATAGGAGGTAGCCGAAAGTTATTTGGCAGCATGGCAATCATTGAACAGTGTAAAAAAATATCGATATTATTATTAACAAAAGCATTTTAAGCAAACACAACAAATATCTAAACCATATAATATTGCAGTTTCGCTTGCGGTTTTGGACCAACCAACCAACCTCTCAAAATCGTTTTTCTAATGCAGTCTTTGGAAAATCTGAAATTATATCAGAAGACGCGTAATGTTTGCTGGATTGCTTTCAAAATTGATCAGGGTGTGCAAAAGAAATGCTAAATTATTTTTTTAAAGTTTAGTCTCATTTTTAATTATCGATGTATTAGATTTGTAATGTTGAAAAGAAAACCAAATAAATGACAAAAAAAAATTATGCCCAATTTTTTTTATCAGATTTTTACAATCTTTCACACGATTTTGAGAAATTTATCCAACTTTATGTTAAAAAAAATTGATTATCTTGAAAAATTTCGACGTAGTTAAATTTTAAAGCGAAATTTCGCCTCTTCGTTAAAAAATTCGCTAAAAATTCAGTTTTAAAAATTCGATTTTTTAAATCGGATTGCAGCATACTACATTGTATTGTCTTTCAGGAAACATATTTTCTGTATTTTTCCAGCTAATCGTCTATTTTACAGGACCGTTCAAGTGACAGACACACCAAAATTTACTTTTTTAAAAAAAGATATTTAATTTTTGCGCCGATATTTCGTAAAATAAATTATACCTCCGTGGTCTGCGATAGAAAGTCCATCCGATTTCACTGCGATATTGAGTATAAGGTGAACGGACGTATAACGATGGCAGTTTTAAAAACGCGGTTTCACGGAACGAAACGGGGCGCATCAGCGTTCGTTGTTCCGAAAGGCCGTGTTTCACTCGGAAAGTAGCATTACATGTTTTAACTTCACAGAAATTAAGGGGTTTTAATTAATTCCTCCCGAACTAATTGATATTTCGAAAAATCCTTTCTTAGTGAATATTTTCGTAATCATGTGGACACGACTGCTAAATTTCAAGCCAGAGGCTTCAGCGGTATTGGCTGTGCGTTGATGTATATATTTGTCAAGTGCCCGGCACAAGTCTTCGACCGGATCTCATCCTTGAGAACGATAAAAAGATCATTGTCGTCAACGTGACCGTGTCATTTGACAATCAAAGAGAAGCACTTGAGACCGCCAGGAGGAACAAAATCGACAAATACGCCTCCCTCGTCGAAAGTCTCAAGAAGCCTGGCAAGGTGGTGGAGGTCCTTTCATTTGCCATCGGTTCACTCGGATCGTGGTACCCCAACAATGACCGCCTTATGAAGAACCTTTGCAGCAGGTCATACCTGAACCTTTTCAGGAAACTCTGTGTCTCTGACACAATCCGCTGGTCGCGTGATATTTATGTAGAGCATATCACCGGCCACCGGCAATATGACCTTGCTGCTGCCAGCGTAGAAGTTTCTTCATCCAGGCCCCAAAAGCCAAGTGAAGACCCCGCCTATTAAGGTGGTTGTCTTTGGTAAGTTGTAAATAAGAGTAAGTGTGTAAATAGGGGTGTGTAAATAAAGGTAAGTTTTTTTGTGCGTGTAATTAATCATGTTTTGCTTTCCAGGTATTATATCGAGACAGTAGTCATAGCTGTAGTCAGCCTCATGCTGATTTACACTTATCTTAGGACATTGATTTTTATATATTTAGATTATATTATATAGATTTTTGTGAAATGTAAAGACAATTTATCAAAGATTATATTTACAATAAATTTTTGTGTATAGTTGTGAAACTATCTTTTTTTTGAGAAATTTAAGTAAATTATTTAATTTATTTTTATATTTTAAAGAGGTTAGTAAAAAAGGCTATATCAACTGATATTCACTGTAGACCTGGTGTTGGTGAAGAAAAAAAGAATTTTGACATTAGAAAAAATTTAGAAATGTTGGCTAAAGTAAAATCAATGTGAAAATTTAAAATTGTGCACTGATGTTTCGAAGTTAGTAAAATTATACTGTAAAATTTTTCACCTATGCATTACTTAAGGCATGACATTTGACATGGAGAGGGATAGAGTTTGCATGGATGTCATGATCTTACAATCTTTTAACTAACATTTGAATAATGTAAACAAACACTATTATTTTTCTTTAAGATATCGGTCTTTTATTTGATTTTGATTCTTAATCACCAATAGTTTAAATATGTTTAACATATTTGTAAATATTCTCTCAGGAAAAATACACTTTAAATCAAATAAAATTTTAATAATAAAACAGAGAAATGTACATAATTTTTAGTTGTTAAATTAAGTAATTGACACAGGATAAATTTTATAGTTTTTCCTCCTCAAGAAAACCGACAAAAATATTTTAATGCATTGAGAAATTTGCAATTTATATTCTAAAGAGAAACTTTTATCCTAACTTTTTACTTTAAAAGATTAAAAATACTCCCTTTTCTTTAAACCACCGGAATATTAAAGATAGATCCATGTTTGGTAAAGTTACGTTAGCTTTAATTTATTTTTAGTCAACATTTTTAATATCAACAAAAAGGAAATATGATTTTAGAATACCTCCTTTGAATTTAAAATGAAATTCCCAACAAATATTGAAAATAAAAGGAAACGAATCCCCATATAAAAGGGAGAAAATAATTTGTGCAAGAGTTCGCCCTTCCCGAATCGGTAGACTTGCCACCGTGTCAACACCACTGCCTTCTCAATAGAAGCGATTGCGAATCTCCGTTTCCTTCTTTAGGGGGGGGGGGGGTATCAAAAGCGTCAAAATGTCATTTCTAGAAATTGAAACTTCTCAAAAGAATCCCAGCCTAACCAGTCAACGTCAAGGACTGGACCAGTTATACTAATAAAAAACCACAGGGGCGTTAACTTCCTTGCAAATACTTCAAGCGAATTGGTTGAGAGAATAGTCATTTTAAAAGCTCTCCCTATATTTTTGTTGTGCCTATTAAGCAGGAATACACGAGACCAATTACAAAGCGCCATAAAGGCATGTCTACTCAAGGAGAATCATATGAAACTAATGGAATAATCGCAAATACTTGTCACATCGAGGCAACTCCCTCTTCGATTTCAGTCGTAGCATCCTTTACAACAATCCCCCCCCGATACACCGCCATTTTCAGACTTCAATGCTTACGCACATGTAAGCATTGACTTCGCGTAAGGCTGTGCGTAAAAATCGTCTATTTTTGTAAATATTTTTATGGCATGCACAAGATTTAAATCTATCTACTTCAAAACTTCTTTAAAATTTTCCCTTCCTTTTCCTCGCTCATTTATTTTTCTTTTCCATTAATTCTCGTAAACCATAAATACTAATATTTGTTATGAATAATATTACTTAGTAACTATTTACTTATATTTGTAGGTTATTTATGTCTTAACATAATGCTAAAAAATATAGGTTTCTATAGTTTTGTAATTTAAATATCACCATTTCACTTAAAAAGCTTCTATTTTTACAAGTAAAACTTTTATGTTTTTAACTACACAGCCAGTTCAGCCCGAACCTTGCTAATTGCAATAGAGCGAAACCTAAAAAACAATTATCTCTTTCTTAAGATAAGTTAATAAATAAGGATTTAAATTTTCAACTAAGTCTAGAAACATTTCATTTTTGTGCTGCAATAACAAAAAATGTCTATACGAACATGAATTCGAAATAACATAAGAAATTGGTATGGAAATGAAGCCTCTACAGCATTTTAAGGATATGATTCATCTTCAATGTCACGTTTGACATCGAATCAGATAATATTTCTTACTCAGATATTCTCATTAAATACTCTGTTTTAGTTTCTTAGATAAAAAGGCATATATTTATGGCGTAAATTCAAAACTCAAAGCCATTTTCACAAAAACACACCACTTCTTTTATTGAAATCTAAGAACTACAATTTTTTGTTTTACTTTTACACCGTTGCCACTCGGAACAAAACAAAAGCTGAAACAAAGATAATATTAATAGATGTAGAGAATCAACGCGACATCCTCCTTCCTAAGTTAACATTTTACATTAAAACTTTAACTTACACATAGTTGCAAGAAAGATATATAAAATTAAGAAAGATATATTGTTCACAAGTCCAGTCTTTTAGGTATTTTGACAGTGCGACCTGTTCTAGTCTTTTGAAACTGTGGCTCAAAGCTTACATCATACACATCGTTAGAGCCAGACTCCTTACATGTTTCCAACTTCTTAGTTGAAAAATTCTCAACAATTAGATCATCATTAGAGACTTCTAGTGGATACAATCTCTGTATCGGCCTTAGTAATTCTCCATTTGCCGTTTTAAGTCTCACTAGTCTTGTTACTCCGTCTCGACCTGGAATAATCTCTATTATTTTCCCCAGTGGCCAATTCAGTCGCTTGGTGTTATCACTTCCTATCAACATAATATCACCGACCTTCACTTCCACTGATTTTGTCTTATCCGATTTTTGGATAAGTGCTCCTAGATATTCGGATCTAAATCTTTTCCGCAGATCCTTTTGTAAGTTCTCTCTGTATTTCACTCGTTTATTCAGACTTCTGTGTCCAATATCATCAAGATCAGGAACACCACTTGTTTGAATGTCTTGAAGAAATAGAGATGGACTCAAAGGCATCAAAGTAACATCCTTTTCAGTGACATAGGTCAATGGACGGGAGTTGATCACTGCCTCACAATCGCAGAGAATTGTGATCTTTTCTTCGGAAGTTAAAGAAGCTCTTCCTAGTACTCGTCTTAGTAAACTCTTGAGAATACCTACTAACCTCTCCCACCAACCTCCCTACTATGAGGCAGTTGGTGGATTGAACTTCCATTGAATTGGTGATATAGATGTATCATCAGTGATCTGCTTCCAATTTAGATCTCGTAGTGCATTGGAAGCTCCCACAAGGTTAGTTCCGTTGTCACAGTAAATTATTTTACTTCTTCCTCTGCGGGATATAAATCTTCTAAGGGCTAGTAAAAAACTCTCAGTAGACATGGACTCAACCAATTCTAGATGTACTGCCCTGTATACGGCGCAGGTGAATTAGCAAATCCAGGATTTGGTGTTACCTCTTAAGATCACTGGACCAGCAAAATCAATGCCACAAATTTCAAACACAGCCGCTTCTCGGAATCTGTCGTTTGGAAGGGTTGCTGTGCAAACTTGCATGCTTTTTGCAGAAAATCTTCTACATACGGTGCACATATTAATCAAAGATCTCACCGTTTTTCGAGCGTTAAGAAGCCAAAATCTCTCTCGAAGAATATTTATTAAAATTTGGGTACCAGCGTGTGCATTTTTCTCGTGATAATATCGTATTAATCTCTTGACCACCTCATGATCAGGCGGAAGAACAGCTGGAGTTTTAAACTCTTCTGAATCTTGTCGAAAGGTAAGTTTCGTTTTCAGTCTGAGGATTCCACTCTGATCCTTAAATACTCCTAAAGTTTTTAATTTATCATCTCTCTCGTCCACAAAGCAATCCTCTTGAACCATTTTGATTAATAATTTCCCGGCTTCAAAAATTTCACGAAAATCAAGGTCTCCATGTCTTTTCTTAATTTTTTCTGCTCGACAATTAAAGATAAACCGTAGAATCCAGGCAATAAGATGAACTATTTTCTGGTATTTCGAAAAATATTTGTAATACCAGTCATCTTTAGGAAAAAAACTTGTAGAAATCAAACTTCTTGTCACAGATGAAACTATGGTCTGTTTCTTTTCTCGAACAATCTCATTTTCATTTAAGACTGGATTTCCTCTTGGCCAATCCTCTTTAGGCAAGTAAAGCCAACTTGGTCCTAACCACCAGTTAGATTTCAATAAAGTTTGAACTGAACAACCTCTACTCGGGAGATCAGCCGGATTCATGGAACCAGGGATATGTTTCCAAGAACTTTTATTTGTTAACGCTCTTATTTCCCTCACTCTATTCTGGACAAAGACACTCCAGGCCTCTTCTCTCATGATCCATGTCAAGACAGTCGAAGAATCAGTCCAGAAGTAAACTTCTTCACTCTGAATCTCTGACAAAATAGAAGTTGAAAGCCTTGATGAGATAGTAGCTGCAAGTAACTCAAGTCTAGAGATAGTAATCTCTTCCTTTCCTGTCGGTGCAACTCTACTTCTGGCTTGTATAAGTTGTACTTTAACTAAATCACCAGTCTGTATTCGGATGAAAGCAGCAACAGCATACGCATGTTTACTAGCATCACAGAAAATATGTACTGAAATATCTCCATTTGCAATCTCTGAACCAAAATATCTTGGAAAACGTATTTTCTCTAAACAGTCAATATCTTTAAGCCATTTTAAAAATGTATTTTTCGTAACTTTATCAACTTCTTCATCCCATGTTATTTTCTGCTTCCACGTTTCTTGAAGCAATAATTTAGGAATTAGGATGGCAGGACAACATATACCTAGAGGATCAAACAATCTATGAGCTGCAGATAAGATTGATTGCTTAGTTATCTTTTCAAAGCATAATTCTTTTACACTTGCAGTATTAATTCATAGAGTGTCAGATTTTTTATTCCATACCAGGCCGAGCACATTTGTATCGGCAGAAGTATCAGCATGGACATCACTGAACTCCCACTCTCTAAGCTCGAATTTTTTCTCGGCCATTACCTCAGTCGAAATGTTAATAAATTGCTGCAGTTCTTTTCCATTTTTAACGCAACTAACACAATTGTCAACATAAAAACTATGCGCAAGTTTTTGAATGACACTTTTCGGATATGAAGATTCTCCAGTTCCTATTTTTTCCAAAACAGTTTGTAAATGAAGCTGAATTGTAGATTTTAGAAGAAAGGGGCTACTCGATACACCAAAAACGACACGACAATGTCTGTACTCTTTCAGCTGACCATCATTACCAATCCACAAAAACCTCAAATAATCTCTATCCGCGGGGGATAAACACCTATTTGTAGAAAGGCTTTTCGGATGTCAGCAATAACACAGATCTTCTCTTTTCGAAATTGGGTTAAAATACTCGGAATTTGCTCTATTAGATTCGGACCCTTCTCTAAACAATCATTGAGACTAGAAAATCCTTTTGCTCTGGCCGAAGCGTCAAAGACAGGCCGGATTTTTGTAGTACTATTCTCCTTGATAACTTCTCGATGAGGCAGATAATGTACTAGAGCCTGATCATTTTTGGCAACTTCCTCAATTACTCCCTCCTCAAGCCATTCCCTAAAAACATTTTCGTAAGCTTCATAATTAGACTCGGTTTTAAGACGTTTAACAGTCTTGTTCAGTCTTCCCTTTGCTAAATCAAAATAATTTGGAAGTGGTGGATGATCTTCCAACCAAGGCAAATCTACTTCAAAACGATCATCTACCAAATGAACTGTATCTAGAAAATGCATTCGAGTAGCTTCTAATAACTCGATCTGGCTTTTCTTCACAGATGGGTCAGTAATGCCAAGAGTATCCAAGGACCATAAATCTGTTATTTTCTCTGCTGTAGATAACATGGACTTAACTAATAAAGATGAACATTCACTTCTCGCCGTATCAGTTATTCGTCCCATAACAGACCACCCAAGTTTTGTTTCAATTGCTACAAGTCCACAAGACATTGCACGATGACCGCCTGTCATGAGCTTCCCAGCTACATCAGCTCCAATAAGGATTTCAATAGGATCTTCACAATTATCCACAATATTTATATTATAAGCAGCTAACTCTTTCACACAAACCTCATTCACAGTAGGTGGCACAGTTTTGCAAATAGTTTGTTGACTAAGAACTTTAAAATTACAATTATAATTCTCATGCACACTCGATAAATACAAAGTATATACATCATGTTTACATACCCCAGTATGCTTGCCACCAAATAGGGAGTGCTGCAAATATTCACAGCCATTAGGCTCATAGTTCATTTCTTCAGCTGTAGCTAGTAGTAAATATGACCGCTGTGAACCAGTGTCGACAATAGCTCTTGCTGCACGTTTTTTCCCGTTGCCTCTAATTACAACTTTAAATGTTTGCAGGATTACGTTTGGAGTGGTAGACAAGTTGGAAAGAGCTTGATCCATTTCCGAGCTACTATCAGTTCTCTTATTAACTTCAGGTGATTCCTTGTCTTTAGACTCAGATATCGGGTTCATTTTTCTACACAGAAGAATGTGGTGTTTCTTGCCACAACACAAACAACTAGCTCTGATATTACAATCTCTGACAGAATGTCCAGTTTTTAAGCATAAAAAACAATTATGAGATTGTTGAACAATTGCCTCTCTTTGCTTCAAAGGCATTTTTCTTACTTTAAAGCAATCTCCAGAATAGTGTGCATTAGAACAAAATACGCACTGTTTTGACACTTGCGACGATGTCAAAAGATCAGTTGCACTAGGCGCCTCATAAAACTTTACATTCCTAGTTTTATTTTCACTCATTTTTTATCACCAGGAAATTTATCATATTTCACTTCCGTTTTCGGTTTAGAAGAGTTGAAACTTCTAGAAGCAAGAAGAATGCGTTCTTCTGATTCAACCTCATCTTGTAAAAATTCTAAAATAAATTCTGAATAACTTTTCTCCATTTTAGTTGAATTATGATCAGAATCATTCGTGTTCGTTCCACGAACTCTACGATGAGCTGATCTATAACGCTCCCAAGCAACCAAAGTTTCTTCGGGTAGCGATGACTCAACTAGAGGAAATAACATCGCAGCATATTTCTTCCTAGTAACACCTAATAGCTCAAGTGAACGTAGTTTACTCTCGAGTTGATCAAACAACTTTCTTAACAAATTTTTTGAATAGTTCTGATTTTTGAAGAACTAATGCTAGTAAATCTCTAACGTATACTTGAATTAATAATTCCTCCCTACCAAAACGCAATTTTAATTGTTTTAAAGCTTTTTCATAGCTATTACCACCTGGAGGAAAACTCTTAACCAATTCTTCAGCAGGACTACCTCCTTCCATTGCTTGAGATAAATATGAAAATTTATCGTGAGAATCGATATTAATGTCCTCATCAATTTTTTGGAATTGTCCCCAAAAATATAGCCAATTGCGTACATTACCGTCAAAAGTAGGTAATTTTATTTTTGGATAATTTAATAAGGTATTCGTAACAATATTAACACTTTCATTTTTAGGAGATAACTGTTCAATCACAAATGATTCTAACTTTTGTTTTAAAGATCTCCAGCGATCAATGTAAGTTTCTGACTCATCTACTTCTCTCTCTATTTCAGAATCGGAAGTGTTCTCGGAAAACAACAACTGTTTAAAATTTTCTTCACACGCTATCATTAATAAAGCTTTCTCCTCAATTAGCTTTAATTTATTGATTTTATCAGCACAACTCAGTTGATTTTCTGCCTTGTCAAAGGAATTGCATGCTGTAGTAAACAGTCTTCTCAGCTGCTTCCTATCTTTCAAAACAGTTTCCATAATCAAAACAAATGCTGAAATGTTTCGTACTTACTCTTAAAAAGCAATCGTATCCTGTCGCGGACGCCAGATGTCACGTTTGACATCGAATCAGATAATATTTCTTACTCAGATATTCTCATTAAATACTCTGTTTTAGTTTCTTAGATAAAAAGGCATATATTTATGGCGTAAATTCAAAACTCAAAGCCATTTTCAAAAAAAAAAAACACCACTTCTTTTATTGAAATCTAAGAACTACAATTTTTTGTTTTACTTTTACACCGTTGTCACTCGGAACAAAACAAAAGCTGAAACAAAGATAATATTAATAGATGTAGAGAATCAACGCGACATTCAACATAATTCGTTCAATAATACTAACAACTTATTTTTTAAAAATAATTTTATCCATTTATATACGGTTTTATATAATTTTATTAATCTTGTAAAGTATATCATTTTTTTAACCATAATAAATATATATATATACTTAAGTTTTTAAATATTTATTTGTTATTAATTTTATTTTTTGCAGTTCAATTATGTACATACGAAGAAGGAAAACAGTTATCTGTCCCGGTGCTTAAAAGATTTGTACATGGAAAATTGGGAAACTAATGTTAAACAAGATGGAAACTTCAAAAAGGTAAAAATTATTTGCTTTCCTCTGTATTCTCCTATGTATTAGTACGCCTTCCTGTGTTTATTAGCGCTCGAAGTGATACATTGTTTGAAAATGTATGTATCAATACGCCTTCCTGTGTTTACTAGACATGCGTAGAGATACATCCTTTGTAAATCCATGTATCAATGCGCTTCAAAGAATACCTTACTGCGCATATTCCATCACGCAGGGTTTACCAGAGAGAGCTGTGCAGAGATTAGCAGTAACCGGTTTGGCGATATAAAAGGTAAACAAGTTGGCGACATCCAGACAATCGACGATAAAGTAAGTATCCCCCCCCCCTGTAACCTTTAGAATTAAGAATACTAGCATGCATCTATAAAATTTAGATAAATTCACAACTGAAAAATATTGTTTAGGTTAAAATGGTCATTAGTGTGCCCCCGAGTTTGTCGCCAATATGGCAACCCAATACAAAGCTCTTGTAGTAACCCTAATGATGTTTTGTTTACTTTTTCCTACAATGGTTGAATTGTACATAAGCTTCAAATCTTTTCTGAAAAATGTTAAATAATAAAATAATATCAATTAAATATTTTTTTATCTGTATTATAATTAAGATTTTTTGTATAATTAATAAGAAGATTCAATTATATTTTTAATGCGAATTTAAAATATTTATTCCTTTACCGTTTTAAATGTCAGTATACGATTAAACAAAATCGTCTGTTTTACTTCTTTACGAAGTCGTCTGTTTTCTTTCTTTAAAAACCGTCTGCAATAGAATTATTCGCATTTCTTGTCATTCTTTCACAGCTCTATCGTTCGCTAGTTATTATGTCGGCAATTATTCAAGAGTGGATGGCAGGTAAATGGGGTGAAAAAAAACATTTCGATCCTGAGAAATGGATGAAAGGTGATTGGATTAAATACTTCAAGTTTGTACATTATGTCTTTAAAATTTCCTATTAAATCCATTCTTTTTTCATCTTTGTCTTTCTCAATTGTTAATTATTTACTGTTCATGCTATCCGCACATTCCTTATGTTCTATGTGCTAGCGAAGCTACTAGTTTCCCGCTCCCGAACAAAGCGAAGCCGTAGGATGTTTTTTTAAGTTAAAAAATTCTGCCCGGTGCCTTCAACAGATGCCTCCGGCATCTGTTGAAGGCACCGGGCCTGAAAAAAAATTAATTAAAAGATAATGCTTATCGATTTAAAAAAAATCATCATTATATTGCAAAAAGTCGTAACCGTCACTAACCCATAAAAGTGTTTGTTTACATCGTCCGCCATCTTTATTGGCGACTTGGCATCCTTGGCGCGGCAAGGGGCACACTATAAGTAACCTTTACCATTGTTTAATAGAAATAACTATAGATCCAATTTTTTTGCACATTAACATGCATAATTGTATTATAATTTCACATTAAAGTAATTTGTTCATTTCTTATATAGATTTTTATGCATGGTTAGCCATAGAAGAGAAAAACTCGGATTCAAAGTATATTTTCTCCTCTGGCAAGAAAGGAAATAAATGTACCTATAAAACATTTTCTTGTAATCGAAGTGGCACTTACAAGCCAACCATACATGAGAGAAAGAGACAATTAAAAGCTCAAAGTACAAGGAAATTGGGCTTTCACTGCACATCGAATATTCAAGTGTCAGAGGTAGACTCTAAAATATTGGCCTCATATTATAAAGAACATTATAAGCATACAAAGAATTTGGGTCATTTACCCATCCCTCAAGAAGATAAAGAAACAATTGCAGGTATGTTTTTGCTTAGCAGAAGTTATGTACGCACATTAGTTGAAACTACTTGTTCATATGTAATAAATATTTTTACATGCTTAACTTATATTTAAATTAGTACTTTTCCATTAGCCTGGGGCCAGTGAAGTCACCAAATAATGTAGAATTCTGCCCAATTTCTTAGTGATCTTTTGCTATCGCTCAGCTAACGGGAAAAGTACCTTTTAAATTTACAAGTGATTATAATACTATGCAAACATGATTTAATAACAATATTAGAAGAGACATATTTGTTTTCTAAATGTCACCATATTTTTCTGTATCCATGCTTTTTGTACCATGATGATTATCAATGTATTTTATCTAACTTTGGTGCTTTTGTGTCTATGTGAAAGTGAATACTGTTGAAGGCACCAGTATTTTAATGTTTAAGAAAATTGCAAATATTTTAATGTTCTTTCTTCTTAATTTAAGGTAAGCTCTTACAAGGCATTAAAGAAAAAAGAATTCTAAAGGACATAAGGAAAAATCCTGAGAGCAGTCATCATCGAACTCAATTAATTACAAGGAAGGATCTTCATAATATCCAAAAAGAATTTGGCCTTTTATTAGATGGTCAAGGTTCAGTAATTTATAATGATGAAGCCAGTGTTTGTGCATGGGTAGAACAATTGCAAAATGAAGAAAACAATCCAATTTTGTTTTATAAGTGGCAGGATGAGAACCATTTTATAATTGCAAAGGACTTCATGCTAATTTTAATGACAAAATTTCAAAAAAGTATGCTGAATCATTTTGGTTCTGATAGGGTTTGTGTTGATTCAACTCATGGTGTATCTGGATACCAGTTTGAATTGATTACCCTCTTGGTAATAGATGAGTATGAAGAAGGGCTTCCTGTAGCATTTTGCGTTACATCGACTGTCGATACAAATACAATTACACACTTCTTTCATTGTATAAAATCTAATATTTCCAGCAATTTAAAAGCTAATATCTTTACGAGTGACGATGCAGTAATGTTTAAAAATGCCTGGATTAATGTTTTTGAACCTTGCCAAAAATATCTTTAATGTACATGGCATGTAGATAGGAATTGGCAGAAACATCTATTTTATTTTAAAAAGGAAATTAGGGGTGAAGTATATAAAACATTAATGTATGAATTAGATGAAGAAAAATTTCAAATTATGTTAACAAATTTTTGTGAAATGTTGCATAATGATGATGATACTAAAAAATTTTATGATTATTTTATAAATAATTATGTTAACAGGCCTGCAATGTGGGCTTATTGTTTTAGAAAAAAAGGCATAAATCAACACAAATATGCATGTTGGAAACTTTCACAGAAGTTTAAAACATATTTATTTAGAAGGGGGAAAAACGAAACGTGTAGATAAAGTATTAAACAAGTTAATCAATTAAGTTAATGACAAAAACTATGATTGGTATATAAAATCAATCAAGGGGAAAATAACCAAATGGGCTACACAAAATTTTAAAAGACACCAGGAAGGGAAAAATCTCAAAGCTGTCATTATGAAATGTAGTGAAAATAAATGGAATATCATCTTATCTAATAACACCTATTGTGTTTCTAAAAATCACTTATGTAATAATGAATGTCTTATAGCTTGTCGCATTTGTTTTCTTTGCACAACAGCTTATTTATGCACATGTCACGACTATGTAATAACCAACTTCATGTGTAAACACATACATTTTGTATCCCTTTCTTTAAATGGTCCCAAAAATTTTACTGGTCCAATTGGCAATCCTGATGAATCAGTAACTGAATCTAGTAATAGTAATAAAATAAATCTACTTGAATTAAATAAATTAAAAATAAGTTCTCTAAGTGGAAAATTAAATTTTCTGCCAGATATCGATGAAAGTGTTGCTTGCCAAATTAATAATCATTTAAATGCTATCCAACATTTGATGCAAATTACTGGCAAAAAATATTTTAGAATCCCAGATTGCTAATTCTGAACCATTGAATAAAAAGATTTTAAAACAAAAGCGTTTTCATTCTGTTAAGAAGCCTCGTAACAGAAAAAAAAAAAATTATTTAATCCCTCTTCTGAAGAGGCCAAAGATAAAAAAGTCTGTTCTTCTAAAACAAATATATTGTTCAAATAACAGCTACTTTGATCATATGTATTAATACAAAACTACTCCTTGTTAATAAAATTACTAGTTTTTTCTTTTTATAAAGGATTCTTAAAACTGCTTGTGTTTTATGTTAAATAAATAAACTTAATGAAAAAATATCATGATTTTTCTGGAACGATTGCAATTGACTGAAAAGCCTAATATGTGCCAGCATTTTTTATTTATATATAATTGTATATTATGTACTTAATAGTAGAATTATTCATTTTGTAAGTTATTTTATTCTTTTAGTGACAATAAAATCTTGATTTATTTCTTAAATTTGTTTTTTTTTTCTTTTTTATAAAAGAACTAATATCTAATTTTTCTGAAAAAAAATTATTTTGTTTGTAATCTACTTATTAGATCTACATTCAAAAAGTGATAATTTTTGACAATAAGCAGGAAAATCAATCTAAGGTAATGCTAAATTAGTAAATTTATCTTATTTTACAATGCAGTATATGATAAAATGCTTTTAAAAAAATTGGATTTAAGATAAAGTAAGAAGAGGATATTCAGCAAATTTATCTCATTGTCATAATAGATTTAAAATTAGATTATTTGGATCAGTTAGATTTAAATTGCCAATTTGTCAGATTTCTTTTTCTTTAAGTAAATTTAAAACATTAAGTATATATATACATATATAGTGAAGTTTAAAACATACAGAAACTTGATGGAGCTCTTAAATCAAACAATATTTTCAAAAATGCTTTACAGGATAACTGGTATAGGCAAAAGAGAAGTTAAAATTTCAGTCCAAGGTAAAAGAATGTGGCTTAAAAGCATGACATGTATAATATTTTAAAAAAAATCCTTCACCTACTTAGAATGAAAGCTAATTGATCAAAAATTCAAATAGACAACGGTTGAAACGGTATTTAAATTTTTTTTTCAAGTTAATCATATCGTTTTGCAGAAAAACCGGAACATAATATTAAACAGTTTTGAATTGATACATATTTATCCTTTGCATCATTAAAATATTTCGTGTTCAATTTAAGTACAACATAATTAAATTGGTTATCATCAAACCAATATTTATGAAACAGTTAATTGCTTATCCTGTAATAAGTGTGTATTTTAGTTCCATAATAATTTGTTGGTACTTTTTATCATTTTTTATTCAGTTTTTTATATTAAAATGAGAGTAATTCATGTCTCAATGAGAATAAAAGTTAATAATCGCTATGTAATTAAATTTGCACATCAATTAAATTTTGGAAATCTATATAGATAATTATTGGAAATATTCAATTAACCTGCAATTAAAGAATTATAACAATCTGAAGTAATAACATTTAACGGTACTGTAGTGGTCCCGCCGCGAAGCGGATGGATACAGGAGAAAAATCACACGGCGGAAGAAACTGAGTGATTCGGCAGATTCGAAGCACGGCGCAAGAAACTGAGTGATTCGCCAGATTCGAAGATCCGCGTTGGGAATGATGCATCGCACAAAAATTGCTCGTAGCGACTGTTGTAAAAGTTTCAGTTAATTAGTCAATTTTTAGTTCTAAGTTAAGATAAAAATATAATTTTTTACCTAACTGTAAATAACTTTAGTATTATTAAATTGTATGTTTGAGTTAAATTGGAATTGTTTAATTCATAGACTTCCCGATAAATGATGACTTTGGACATTTTTAGCAAGTTAATCTTCTGCTCGTTAAAATTTTTTACCGAACTGCATCCATGGTGTTGTGCCTTTTCAAGAACTTTTGAGGGCTCCTCTGTTTTTATCATCGTTTATTCCTGTGAAATACCATATTATTTTTGGTTTCTCGGTTTTGGATTTTGATTAAACTACGACATGCAGAACGAAAGTCAAGAAATTGCACGTGTCGCTGTAAAGCCACCCCCATTTTGGAGGGCAAACCCTGAGATATGGTTTAAACAGATGGAAAGTCAATTCACGCTAGCTGGAGTCACTACCGAATTGATAAAATTTCACCACGTGGTCTCCGCCTTACAACCTGAGGAGTTGGCTGTGGTCGGTGACATCATACTTAATACACCGACAGAGGATCCTTTCACCGCGATTAAAAAACGACTGTGTGATCAATATGCGGATTCTGAGTCGCAACGTCTAAGAGACTTAATATCGGGAATGCAACTCGGGGACCGACGCCCATCACGACTTCTATTGGAAATGAGGAGCAAGGCTGGTACGAAAATGATGATTTGCTAAAATCTTTATTTTTGCAAAGACTGCCAACAAACGTGCAACAAATTTTGGCGATTTCAAATGACAATTTAGATAAGCTTGCCGAGATGGCATTATGGCAACAACTAGTGCCTCCTCAGTAAACGCAGTAGCGGTTTCCGCAGATGAGCCAGATTTGCGGACGATGTTAAGTGAAATAACTACCCGCCTCTCTCGTCTAGAATCCCGTCCACGTGGTTATTCAAGAAACCACAGTAAACAACGTTCTTCAAGCCGAAATAGACAAACGGAGAATTCAGCGCACTGCTGGTACCAGAGATGATTTCAACAAAGAGCTACGAAGTGCCGACCCCCTGTTCCTTCCATGCGGAAAACTGCTAGAGCCGTCATCCAATCAAAAGGGTGACGGCGAGGCGACGATTCACCGTCTGTATTTAGCAGATAAAACATCTTCTTCACGATATCTTATCGATACTGGAGCGGATGTCTCCGTGGTTCCTCACACTGTCTATAAGCCAAGCTGCGCGAATGCAACTGTTTGCTGCAAACGGGACAGTGATTCCAACCTTCAGACAACACCTGCTGAAAGTTGATCTTGGACTAAGAAGGGATTTCCACTGGCCTTTCATAATTGCTGCTGTGTCACAACCAATTATCGGAGCCGATTTCTTACGCCATTTTGGACTTGTAGCGGACATTAAGAACGGTGTTTTGATAGATCCATTAACCCGGCAGGACGGGCGCGTTGAAAAGTAACACGAGAACGGGCATGGGGTGTCAGCACACCCCAAACATATTAAATGGCATAAATGCGAAAAATTTTAAAGATTTGAATTCCTAAGAAAATTTATGATAATTGCACTTTTTTGAGAGATAAATGATAACTAATATGCTAAATTATCGTAATTTTCAAAATTATTAATGAATAAATTAAAAGCTCTTACCGTTTTTGTCTCATTTCGAAAAACGGGAAATTTCCCCTTTAGCGCTTACGGATTTTTCTTTACAATTTTTATTATAATAAAAATTATACATTATTGTAAATTTAAATACTGATAATAATCAATTTTCTTAATAATTGAGGTGTACATGGATCTGAAACTTAAGATTTTTGTAGTTATTACATACAGCTTCAATTTCTGAGTGTCCTCGACATATTTTTGTCGCACTTGACACACATGGTTTTCGATTTAATATCCTTGTTTCTTGGACACAAATAGTATCTTCCGTGACTCTCTTTATACCCTTTCCGATAAAGTGTGGTCGCAAACTTCTTCTAAAGAATCGCATTCTTCTTCTAATTCAGACTGTTGATCGCTGAATATGTCATCATTATCTGAATCGTTTAATTCTTCTTCGATATTCTTGTCATGTGACGAAATCTCCTCTGACATCTCCTGAAGTCTGTTCATTTCTTTCCTATACGTCAAACAAAGAAAAGACTAAACAGAACGACTGGAACAAGCCATGATTTCGCACTGCAAAATACTAACACGAGCGCGCGCATGGGGTGTCCGCACACCCCAAAATCCTTCTATAAGGCTAAAATGGAGTCTGAATTCGCCGTTTTCAGACTCTATGAATGGAAAGTGACCTTAGAGTCAGGTACTGATGGACCAGACCACTTCGGTTTATAGAGACAGACAGCAGATGAATATTTTTGGGCGTGGGGTGTCGAAACACCCCGCGCCCGTCCTGCCGGGTTAACCACCTAGCAGACAAAAGGAACTTTATCTGCTGGAAATTGCACTGCTGTTAAAGCAATCATTGAGGACTCTAAATTCCACAAATTGCTAGCAGAATTTCCTACGCTTATTAAAGCAAATTTTACTCCAAATAAAATTGTTCACGAAGTGGAACATTGGATACAAACAAAGGGACCACCTGTTTTCTCGAAACCCAGACGATTGTCACCAGATAAACAGCAAGCTGCGAAGCAGGAGTTTGAATTTCTTGTAGCTTCTGCAGTTTGTCAACCGTCCAAAAGCTGTTGGTCAAGCCCGCTACATATGGTTCCAAAGAAAAATGGAGATTGGCGACCATGTGGGGATTTTCGTCGACTGAATAGTGTCACCATTCCAGACAGATACCCTGTACTCCATATTCAAGACTGTTTTCAAGTTTTAGAAGGGAAAACCATTTTCTCTACCTTGGATCTCGCTAGAGCTTATTATCATATTCCTGTTCGTAAAGAAGATGTTCCTAAAACTGCAGTAACAACTCCGTTTGGCCTTTTCGAGTTCTTATTCATGCCATTCGGATTGTCTAATGCTGCAGCAACATTCCAGCGATTCATCCACAAAGTCTTGGGTGAATTTAGCTTTAGTGTGCCTTACTTTGACGATGTTCTGGTTGCGTCAAATGATGAAGAGGAACACTTAGCTCATTTGAAACAGATCTTCCAGAGATTTTCAGAATATGGAGTTACCCTAAACGTGAATAAATGTGTTTTAGGAAAAGCTTCAGTACAATATCTGGGACATTTTGTGACTTCTAAAGGAATTACCCCCCTTCCTGAAAAGATAAAGGCAATTACGAATTTTCCACAACCCGTTACGGTGAAAGAGTTACGTCGTTTCCTGGCCATTATCAACTTCTATCGAAGATTTATACCTCGAGCTGCGCAAACTCAAGCAGTTCTTAATGATTACCTTAAGGGTTCCAAAAAGAACGACAAATCGACAGTAAACTGGACCGTTGAAGCTGAAACTGCCTTTAGGAAGTGTAAACAGGATTTAGCGGAGGCAGCAACTCTTTGTCACCCGGTGTTAAATGCACCATTGGCAATTGTTATGGACGCCTCAGATACAGCTATGGGCGCCGCCTTGCATCAACAAATCGACACGGAGTGGCAACCACTTGGATTTTATTCTAAGAAACTCTCACCATCCCAACGTAATTACAGTGCTTATGACAGGGAGCTCTTAGCTTCATACATGGCTGTGAAATATTTCAGACATATGGGGGAGGGGCGTCCATTTACCATCTTTACTGACCACAAACCCCTCACATTTGCTTTCAGACAGATGGAGGATAAATGCTCGCCAAGGCAGCTGCACCACTTGGATTATATCAGTCAATTTTCCACCGATATTCAGCATGTGAAAGGAATTGACAACGTGGTTGCAGACGCCCTCTCCAGGATAGACATTGCAACGATAGAAACACCGTCAAACATTGATTTCCAGGAAATGGCCAAAAACCAAAAAAGTGATAAAGAACTGTCAGAATTATTGTTGCACCCTGATAAATCTTCTCTAGTACTTCAACCTTTTGCAATAGGCGATCCTGTCGTTGAGCTGTTTTGTGACACGGCCAACGACCGCATTCGACCATTCGTACCGGAAGTGGATAGAAAAAAGGTATTCCACAGTCTGCATTCTATCTCACATCCTGTGATTAGAGCTACGGGCAAGCTAGTGGGAGAGAGATATGTCTGGCCAGGAATGAAGTCAGACGTAAGAGCATGGGTTCAGCTCAGCAATGCCTGGCTTGTCAACGTTCAAAGGTTGTACGTCATACCCAAAGCAGGCTTGGAGTTTTTATTCAACCCAGCGCCAGATTCGAACATGTACACATGGATATAGTTGGTCCGCTACCTCCTTCCGAAGGTTTTCGATACTGCCTCACATGCGTCGATCGTTTTTCAAAGTGGCCAGAGGCTTATCCTATGGTGGACATCACAGCGAAGTCAGTGGCCTCAATCTTCTTCATCGGATGGATTGCAAGATTCGGACCTCCTCTTCGGATTACAACGAACCAAGGCACACAATTTGAAGCTTCACTTTTTGATGCCCTGGCAAAATTCCTAGGTACTGCTCGACATCGCACAAGTCCTTACCACCCATCTGGCAATGGTCAAGTTGAAAGATTCCACAGGCAGCTAAAGGCGGCTATCAGAGCTCATGCCACCATTCACTGGACTTCTACTCTCCCTACCATCCTTCTCGGTTTCAGAGCAGCGTGGAAGGAAGACCTGAAGGCAACTGTAGCGGAGATGGTATATGGAACGACTATCCGGCTACCTGGAGAGTTTCTAAGTCCATCACTCGGAACAGCGGATCCAGCCACTTTCGTTGGAAGGCTGAAGGCCACCATGCAAAAGTTGCTACCATCAAACCCCCGACGGCAAGAGTATCGAACAGTATTTTTCAATAAAGATCTTTAAAACATTAAAAAAACTTTAAAACTTTAAAGAACATTAAAAAAGGGTCTACAACCGCCTTATGAGAGCTCATTCCAGGTTATGGAAAGAGGAGATAAAGTCTTCAAACTGCTCATTCGTGGAAGGGAAATTACGGTTAATATAGACCGGGTTAAACCTGCCTACATTGCAAAAGATGAGGATCACCCTACTTCACTTGTCGAACAAGAGACGGAGGCATAGAAAGAGGAAACATCTACTTCTCCAAGTGTCATTCCAACTGCCATAGTTACACGCTCAGGTCGATGTGTACATTTCAGGCGGTACCTGTAACTACTGGAAAGAAATCTCGCTATCGCTGGTGGGGGGCTACTGTAGTGGTCCCGCCGCGAAGCGGATGGATACAGGAGAAAAATCACACGGGGGAAGAAACTGAGTGATTTGGCAGATTCGAAGCACGGCGCAAGAAACTGAGTGATTCGCCAGATTCGAAGATCCGCGTTGGGAATGATGCATCGCACAAAAATTGCTCGTAGCGACTGTTGTAAAAGTTTCAGTTAATTAGTCAATTTTTAGTTCTAAGTTAAGATAAAAATATAATTGATTTTTACCTAACTGTAAATAACTTTAGTATTATTAAATTGTATGTTTGAGTTAAATTGGAATTGTTTAATTCATAGACTTCCCGATAGGTACTTTTATTAAGACCGTCAATCTATATTGCCAAATTTGAAGCTGTCGTTATAGACTTGCTAACTGCCGATAATGGCAAAAAACTGCAATTATTTAAAAAATTGTTCAAACCCTCTGTCATCTGTTTTGTTCACATAGACAGTTTATTGCCGAACTTGAATCCATCACCAAGGGGTACTAAACCTTTGGCAATGACGGTCTAATATGCAAGTACCTATTTAATAAATGGTACTTTTTTCTTTAATATTTTACTAAACCTTCATTATAGTCAGCTCCAAGCTTTTTGAGTTTTCTTTGACCCATTAATGATTACGACTAAAATATAAACATTTACTGATATACATATATATATGAAATTAACCACCTCAATTAAAAATATATAAGCTTTCATTTTCAAATATATATTAGTATTTATGATATGATGGACATCTTTTAATAATCATCAAATATTTATCTTTACAAAATTCTCAAATATAATAAAATATACTGAGTATTTAATCATTTAGACTTTTCTTTCTGAATATCTAAAAATATTGTTTATAGTGCTTCTCTTTTCACTAAATTATGAAGTCATAGCTACTACAGGATAAAAAGATCCATTATTTCACACATACATGACCATTCAATATAAAGAATGTTTTTAATAAAAAAATTTACTTTAAATTGAAAAGCATTTTCTTAAAAATATAAGGAAAACATTCTGTTTTAAGAGGTTGTATCAGACTTCAGCAATAACAAACAATCTTGAATAACTTTCATAATATTCTATTAACAAAAATAATTTGAAAATCTTAAGAAATCAAAAGCAAGAAGATTTTTACCTAGGTGAATGTACAACGTACATTCAATTCCCAGTTAGATGCGAAATTTATTCACACAATCAAGGATAATTTTTTTGTCCACCTGTCAAATCAATTAACAAAAGAATACTTTTTTAAAAAAAAATTATAGAAATAATTGTGCATTAGATCATCATATGTATTATCTTATTATCATCATATGTAAACTTAATAAAAATATATGAACAAAATATTTCATGTAAATTAAAGAGGGCTTTTTAAATGTATCTTTCAAGCTTAATGATATGAAATAAATAACATAGAAGATTTTGTAAGAAGTTATTTTTAAAAAAGACAAGTATTAGTTAGAACTACCATATAATCCTTCATCTGCTGAACTGACATGGATAATTTACAACAGAAATATTGGAACAATTTTTGCATCCATATTAAAAATAATCGAAAACACATTCAAACTATTTCAAAAAACAAAATACAATCATATTTAAGATTAATCGCAAGTAACAATAATACCATAGCGTTATTATTATAATTTAAAATTCATTGATAATGGGTTCAAAACAAACTTCGGTGCTATTCGTGATGGGGGAGGTAAGAAAATATCATAGCCATCTCTGTACGGAAAAATTACGGATAAAACGTCATTGAATCACATGACCAGAAGAGCCAATCATGCTCAAGACACAGAAAATCTCTGTATAATCCACCCTCTCTCTCTTATACCTAGACGCCTGTGTGTAAAAACAGTAAATAATCAAATGTATTGCCATTCTAATGGTAGAATATTAATTTCAATTTACTCCACTTAATTTTTTATTATATTTTTTGTGCCAAAAAAACCCAACAATTTATTTTATTTATCAAGAAATAAAATAAGAAATGACTAAATCGTCAATTTATATGAAATGTGGAGCAAAATTATCAGATTCATTAAAATTAGTTAAAGAACAATCCCTTACTAATTTATTCCGTGTGAAAATTCAGTTTGAGGTAGTATTTTTTAAATTTAAATTTTTTCATTATTTTACATTTACTATTTCAATTAATTAACGCTCAAATGTTCATTAATGCTCAAAATCATCACAAAAAATATTTATGCACTTCAACTTTGTCTGTAGTTTGATTAGGCAGCTGAAAAACAGCACGAGTTCAAATAATGTGTTAGCATGTGGAGTTTTCACGATTTGTTTTAGTGATATTGTTTGCCCTTTGTTTTAATGTGGGATCTTAGAAAGCGTCAGAAGATTCTCCGGCAGATTTGTACATGGTTAAAAATATAAACAAATTTAATTTAAATTTGTTTTTATTTTTCATTTACTATTTCAATTGTTCATTAATGCTCAAAATCATCACAAAAAATATTTATGCTCTACAACTTTGTCTGTAGTTTGACAAAGCAGCTGAAAAACAGCACGAGTTCAAATAATGTGTTAGCATGTGGAGTTTTCACGATTTGTTTTAGTGATATTGTTTGTCTTTGTTTTAATGTGTGATCTTAGAAAGCGTCAGAAGATTCTCCGGCAGCTTTGTACATGGTTAAAAATATAAACAAGGGACTTCAGTTTTTATTTACGCTAGATTTTTTATTGGAGCATCAAATTGTGTATTAATATAGAAATTACCATGGAGCTGTGGAATAAGAATATAAAGGACTTTTTGCGTAGACGTCCTTTCGCCGAAATACAAAATCTTGGTCAAGAAGCACCTTGCTGCAGGCAGCAGAAACAGCATTTAGTGCGCTTACCGGAGAAAGAAAATGTTCAGAAATCGAATACATCTGAAAATGTGTGGTCTTCTCCACAGGAAGTAGTCAGAAGTAGAAATGAGAGAGAAGCAAAGGAACAGTTTTTTACAGATTCGGTTCTTCTAAAAGAAATTTATTCTAATGCAAAATTAGATGAAAGTGAAACCCCACCTTTATTTCGGAGGTCAGATGCTAAGATCAGCGTTGAAATACGATCATCCTTCATCGACTGGCTCATTTATAAGGCAGAGACTTTTAAACTTGATACTGCAACATTACATTTAGCTGTGCGTTATGCAGACGAATACTTTGCCAAAACAGAAGCTGGCGTGGAAGATCTACCAGTTGTTGGATCATGTGCCATTTTACTTGCAAGCAAACAAGAAGAGACTAGAGATTGTTTACCTAAGGTAAACGATCTAATTAATCATGCTTCTAATGCCTTCAGTAGAAAGGAAGTTTTTCAAATGGAGCAAAAAATGCTGAAAGCATTAGATTTTAAATTATCTTATCCAACAATATATCTATTTTTAAAAATTTTTTGTACTCTTCTTAACATTAAAAATGATGAAGCTTTTTTAGCCCAGTATTTATGTGAAATCGCTCTTATTTTTGAAGATATATGTTTTTATAATGAGCCAAGTAAAATTGCAGCTGCCTCACTGATATTAGCTAGGTACCTTATTGGTTTACAGCCCTGGTTTGATGATATTGTGGATATTTCTGTTTATGACATAACTGAACTGATAGTTACTTCAAGATTGTTACATGATAAGTTTGACAAAATCATGGTTACTCCATTGCAGAGAGTGATAGCTAAATATAGTTCTTCAAAATATAAAAATGTTGCCAATAGGCTCTAACCAAATACTCTTCACATTTAACTATTCTGTGATCTTCATTGTGTTTTTCTACATATGAACAAATAAACATTTACTGGACTTCAATGTTGTTTACTTTTCCTTTTATATCAAGATTGAATATTTCATTTTATATTTTTGAATGAATATTTAAGGATGATCTGTTAACTCTATGCTGTGATCAATGCTGAGGATTGTTCTCCTCTTTCTAGACTTTTATTTGAGCAAACATTATGTATCATTCCAACAAATTTAAAGTGTGCCAAGCCTATATACTTAGTGGAATTGGGTCTGAAAGACTATGCGGACTGTAATTTCATTTAATTATATTAAACGTTTGGTCCAAAAAAATACTCTAATTTACAGATAAATGTAATTCTATTGGAAATATCAAATTACATTTGAATTAACAAATTACAATTTGTTGAATTATTTATACCAGCTTTGTGAACCCTTTTATATTTCGTAAGAATGTACTTCATTCCAGAACATCAATCTATGGTTTTTTTTTCATGTTTTGTCTTACACTTTGACAATTTCTTTGTACAGTTTGTTTGTTATAACTAGTTATAATAAACAAATAACTTAATAATGTATATCAGTTTTTGAACTGTAGAGACCTGATTAGATTATTAAGAATATTTTAGACCTATATTATTAAAGAGATGTATTAAATTACTTGTTTGTTGTGATACTTTTTTTTTTAAATTTATAGTTGAATTACACTGGTTATTAGAATTAATCTGTACCATTTCAAATTTATGGATTTCGTTAGAGTCAATTGTTGATTGTAAAATTAGTGTAATCTTCCATAAATATATTTTCATTGTTATCTAACATTTAAAAAAATGGCATGAATGCCACTGCAAATAATGAGAATCATCATTATTTTTTTAAAAAAATCAGTATTTTATTATAGGTATGTATAATTTATGAATTCTAAAAAAAATTGACATTTATGATATTTTAATTTTTGAGATTAAAAAAAGTAATTATATCTGCTTTATTATTGATATTTAATTAATATGGCTTTTAACTGTATGTCTCCAAGAAATAATATAATAAAAACTTTGATGGAAGATGTAAAGTCCTACAAGGCTTAATTTAAATTTTTATCCATTGTCATTTTCAGGGTTTTTTTTTTTTTTTTTTTTTTTTTTTTTTTTTTTGTAAATTTATACCTAAAAGAATCAAAGAAAAGAGAACAAATTGGCTAAAGCATGCTTTAGGCCTTGTGATTGTGGGATGCAAGTAAAATTATATAAAGTATAAAGCCTTTTCTCACTTTAAAAATACACTTTTTATGTTAAAATTAACAATTTTTATTATATTCTCAGATATGAAGTAGAATCTTTCTGTATTTAATATCTATATCTGAAATAAAATTTTTATGCAACATTTAAAAAAAGGAATGAATAAAATATTTGTTTATATGCAATTTACTCTAGAAATAAAACCCTCTAACTACCAATAATGAAATAGTAACTTATTTAACAAATTACAGTAAACAAGTTCAGAGATGGGCAAATTTTTTTATTTAGTTTCAACATAATAAATTTTGCTTAATATTTTCAAACCAATTTTAACCACTCTTCATTGCATGTAGAAACAAGTTGTTCAAATTTGATTTTTGTTATCTCATAGTACTTTTAGTTTCAACTATCATTTTTTAAGGTAAAAAAATATGCACTAGAAGTAAAACTAGTTAGCATGTTTAGGTTAATAAAATGAAAAAGCCAATTTTGTTCATTCGAGAATGTAAGTGTTTAATTCACAACTTTACAAATTCATCATTCAATAAAATATTGATGAAAAGTACTAGATGTATGGACTACAAGAAAATACAAATTTAATTAGTTTCAATTATTACCGAACTGAAAAACTAAATTTATTAAATCATTACTTTTTAACTTAAATACAAATCATTGTTTATAGAAATATTACGAATAAGAAATTATGTCTGATTTAGTAATTTTATAGCTAATGTGGAGTAAGATGAAATATGTATGACTGAAAAATTTAAAATACAATTTCATTGTAAAATTTTTTACTTGAATATTTTCTGCATTTCGAAATTATTTTTTAAAGCTTAAATTATAAATGTTTTCACGAAAATGAATTGAGATATTTTGAACTACTTAAAATAGATGGCCTAAAACCTTTGGGGGATGGGGGAATCAGAACACTATTAAGGTATTGTCATTCTTTTTAAATCACTTTGCTTATTGCTGCTTTTCTGAATGATTTCTCTTTGCAAAAAAATTCTAAAGTCATTATTTAAATATTTCTTATTAATTTTTAAAATGCTAGAAATACTTTTTTTAATAACAATTTTATTGTTTTCCTCATGAGGTCATGAATTTTTATAATTTGCATAAAAAGATGATTTTTTTTACTGTCATTTATAACAAGATAAAATCTATTTTATAGAAGAAAATACTGTCTATGACTAAGATTTTCATAGAGTACTGACAGTGAAAAAACATTTCAAAATACTGTTTGGGAATTTTTTTTTATTGCTTATGTCCCACTTTCACTTAAATCAGTAAATGAAATTAAGAAAGTCATCAGATATGATGAATTCTGCACATGATTTTAAAATCTAAACTGATCAATCTTAAAATTTCGTTTTTACAGCTTTCAGATTAATTTTGGATTTAAATCAATTCTATAATAATTAGGTTGGACTTTGCTTTTTGAAATGATTTAAAATTTCATTAGGATTTATATCTAACTTTTATTTATTTATAGATATTATAAATCTTGTTATTTTTTCAAAAATAATGATATATTGGAATGTTAATTTTAAATTATTCTGCTGCTAAGGTTCTAATTCAAAAGAACTAATATCATATACATTTTTTAAGCAGCATGTATAGATTTTATTTCATCCACTTAAACTGAATAATTTTATTTCCATAACCTAAGGTAAAGCTATCGATCATTCCAAGAGTAAAAATAATAAAAATATTTTTATGCAATTTCATTGTAGATTAAATAATAATAATAATCTCTCTTTTTTTTAATATGTCCATTTTTAGTTTTGATTTTCATATGTGCAAGAAGCAAGAAAGGATGGAGGTTTGCTTTGGGGCATTTACTCTTGAATGGGTTTTTAGCTTGTGCCGGGTTAACAAAATCAAAAAACAAATGTCACAAGAAATTTGTACATGACATTATTGCCACAAAGAAAAGTAAACAAGCAGAACCAGTATTAACTTTTGCATTTGCTGTTATACATACATCGTTTTGCATAATACATGATACATTGTTTTGCATAATTTTATTGTCAAAAACAGGCCCACTCATTAGTGCTAGAATAAGATGTTAAAAAAACAGAATCTTTGATGATTTAATTTTTAAAAAATGATGGAATCTAAAAAAATAAATATATTGAGAAATACAAATTTTTGATTAATTTTACATTTAAGGAAATTTATTGAGAATCAGATTTATTACATATGATTAAAGATCTTATTAAATTAATGAGAGAATCAAAAAATGATTTCAATTTAGATTTCATTTGACTTTCATTTTATTACAATGTGAGTATTCTGTATGGAATAAACGATGACAAAAAATACTTTGTCCAATGTTATTATTTAACAATAGAAATTTTAATATCAAATATAAGTAAAGACATTCAAAAGCAAATTTTACAAACATATTTTATTATGTGTCATGAGAAATGAAGGGATTCGGAATAGATTCCATTCCTTCAGTAGGACAGATTACAACAACAGCAGTACCACGGCAAACAACAAGACCAAGATTTCGTCGGTCATCCGTTAATTTGTAAGCATCATCAGGATCTAAAATAAATGTTATTTTATTGAAATCAATCAACACAATATTTTTTTAATGTGTGTGTCAAAAATACTTTCAAATCAGAATAAAATTTTATTTAACAGATAGAAATGAAATACCAGCAATTAAAAATAAGCAAATTCGATTCAAACAAGTTTTATAATTCTTAATTAAAGTAATAAGTAATTTTTTATGGTACTAAATATAAAATATATATAAATTCAAATTATTTGCTCTGTTGATGTAAAATCCAAAAACCGATTTTTAAGTGCTTTCTACATGAATATATTTTTAAATCACATTTGAAAACTAGGTTACTATAAAATTGATGGTTAACATGATGTGAATAATAAAAATAATTACATTTTTCTTATTTAATTTTAGATTATTCGCTTTATATTTTCCAAGTAAGACAAATTCATAATACATATGCATGCAGTCAGATTTAAATTACATTAATATTACAGTAATATTAATCTCCTCTATAATCCTAACAATATTATAATTGCCCCCCCCCCAAATTTTTTAACTATAATCTCAACAATAATATTTGTTTTCCTTTCTACAATATAATAAAGTTATTTACAAACAGAATGGTTTTTTTTCCCCTTTCAAAAATATCAATGTATTTTTTTAAAATTAAATTCATAGAACAAACTAAAATTCCCATAAATACAAGCTTTAATACAAAAGACATTATTAAATCAAATATGAGTAGGTACAGGCTTATATAATGAGAGCAATTTTAAACCTTCTCAATTCATCATGAATTATCTTATAGGAGGGATGCACAACCTTTTCAGGATGAGGGGCCAAAATATGAAAGAGGGTCATATTGAGGGCTAAAGTAGCATGTGAATGTTAAAACATGTTACAAATGTGAAAACCTTATTTTTTTGTGGCAATACACATGGATTACAATTATTACTTTAATTACTTTACTCATGCACATATTATGCAATAAATAAATGAATAAAGCACAAACATTATAGATATGATTAAAATACTTTTAAAAAAAGAAAAAGGTTTTTGCTAAAAAGGTGACAAGATTGAAATAGAATAACAGAAGAAAACATTTGGGTGATTATACAGATAATGCAATTTAAATTTTGAGAAAAAAAAGTAGTAATCAAAATCAGAAAAAATTAATGAAATGGCTGGGACTGAATATTTGAAGTTAATTGATTTTACGTTGGGCTCCAGATTGGTTTGGGCAATATGTAGAATAGAAGAAAGGCTCTTATCTGTTATTCTATATCTTATTTTTGATTTGTTTAAATTCATTAGCGAGAAAATTTGCTCACAAATATAAGTTGCTTCCAAAAAAAGTTGCACATGCAGCTGCATTTAAGAAGGAAAATTCCTCAGGTAAGTCTTTATAAAATTCTAATATAGGTTTTTCTTTAAATTCATTTTAAAAAAATTAGAATTCTGTAAATAAATTAAGGCTAACGGCACAATCTCATCAACTAGATTTACATCAACAGAAAATAGAGAAGAAAATACATCAATTTTTGTTTGTCACTTTTCAAAATCTGAAAACCAATCAACAAATGCATTACGCAAGATTTGAATTTGATCCTCAAGCTGCATTTTCATGTGTGGAAATTTTTCATGCATTTTTAGTAGTAGAAAAAGTGTGCAAAATTTTTAATTTTCAGTTGATTTTGAAACAAACATAACTCATTTACGCTATTTATTAATTGAAAAATGAATGGATTTTTTTCCCTGCTAATTTTGTGTTTAAGTCATTCAAATGACCTGTTATGTCTGTGAGAAAATCCAAATCACATTTTAAACTTGCTTCTTTTAACCATCTGGTATTTCTACCAAGGTCACTTAGATACATAGCAGTTCCATCAAATATTAAAGGGCAACTTTTCGGCTGAGCCATCTAACTACTATATATTAAAGAATGTCAGAAAGCAGATCATCAAATTCTTTTAAAGTTCTTTAAATTTGCTATGTTTGAGGGCATTACTTCAAATAAAGTTAATTGCCTCAGGTACACACTGCATTAGGTTTGCAAATCCTAATTCTGTACCACATAAATTCTCTTGATGAATAATGCAATGAAACTGTAATAGTTCTACACCACACAGGGCAAGACATTCTTTTAACAGCGTAATAATTCAAATTTTCATGTCAGTCATTGGCTTTGCTCCATCTGTCATAATGTTAGCATAATTATTCATGTTTAAGGAAACTGCATTGCACAAATGTATCAAACTGGAAAGAAGTTCATTTCCAGTTTTTTGCCCCTTCATGGGAAATATTCCAAGACATAACATTCTTCAACATAACATCTTCTGTAACATAAAATTTTAAAACATATTGAACAAACACAAGTAATTTGGCCACAGATGTTCGATCTGTAGATTCATCAACAGCTAAAGATAAATATACGAAGCTTGAAGCAGTAGATTTTACTTGAATTTCAATGTCGTCTTTCAACTGTTGAATTCTTCTTTGAATAGACATTCAATTTATGCTTATATTTTCAAATTTCTTTTTACCTTTAGGACAAAGTTTTTCTAATGCAATCACCAAACATTTCCCCATCTGTGAGTGGTCGACTTTTAGCGATAATTTCAGCGACACCTAAGCTCATTTCTACATATCAATCTAATTCAGATGCCTATTTTTGAAAAAAAAATTGGCTTGACTGCTGAAGGAATTTTTGAGTTGTTTGATTTTTTGCGATCATTCATATCTTTTCATAGATACAAAATGTTTATACCTCGTCTCATAATGCCGTTTTACGTTATACTCTTTTACCACTGCAACCTTGCAAGTAGATAGCAAGCATGTGACAGTATCATTGTGCTGGATAAAGTAATATTTATTTTTACATGAATCTTGAAATTTTTGATTTTAAAAAACTTTTCTTTTCTCCCTCATTTTACTAAAATATTTTTATATGCCTTTATAAAATAAATGATACTGAACTAAAAAAGCGAAATAAAAAGAGAATATCTGGCCAAATCTGCGGGTGTGATTACAAAATAATCGATCTGCTAGCAAAACCACCCTGTGTTGTTCATTAGAATGATAATTGCAATAAGGTCCGTAAGCTTCTCCCATACGAAAACCCGTACTTGCAAGTACCCATGAAGGGAAGAAATTGAAAAGCTGCATAGTAAAAAGTAAATAAACTTAATGAACAACAGTAAATTATTTATTCTGATGTAGAATTGTTTCGTGACAGATTCCCCCCCTGTTTATTTAAAAAACTCTTATTTCATTTTAAATCAGACTTATTTTACTAACAATATTTGCGGGGCAACTTCAAAGCCTATGTGGGCCTATTTTGGCCCACAGGTTGTGCATCTCTATCTTATAGTCCCACAAGTATTTATTTTATATGTTAGTCGATATTTCCACATTTTTTTATTATAAGCTATTTGCTCAATATTTAAACCATCATAATATTGGCATTTTTTAAGTAAATAAATAAATTTAAAAAACTCACAAAAAATGAAACACTAATTAAAAATAAGCAAAAATAATTGAATTTCAAACATTTATATAATAAATTTCTAAAAAAATGTTTAAATCATGATTTTTTGTAAAAAATTATAAATGACATATATATATATATATATATATATATATATATATATATATATATATATATAAGTAAAAGGGGAAAAAGTTTTAGAATGGTTACTTTGTACAGAAACTATCTTTCCATAAATGTTCATCATTCAGTATAAAAAATAACTATGCACAGTATAAGTTACCAAAATGTTCCAAGTTTGTTTTTTAAAATTATTTTCATTAAAATAAAATTTAGGGCTACTTAGAAAAAGAAGGAGCAGTTTTAAAATATTTATTTCTAATTTATAATAATAGAGACATATAATATTCATTGGAGTTTAAAAGAAAGTTAAAAATTTTATTTTATACATTCAACACGTTTACATTTGTTAAATAGCAAAAATCAAATCAGAATTTCCTGAAACACATGTTGTAACTGATCCTTGGTAATAGAATGCAATAACAATTTGATTGTGCATATCCAGAGGAATACCATGCATGGATAGAATAATAACCTTTTTTTCATATATGCTGGTAGATGGGACAATGTTTCCTATGAAAGTAGTTTGAATAATGCACAGCATTTTCATGTGACATACAGGGATGACTTATATTTTAAAATTTCATAAGTAATAATATTATTGTATTTACAATAATACAAACTTTATCTTATTTTTTATGACAAGAAGGCTCTTTATTTTAATGTATAATAAAATACACACTGGACTTTAAAATAAATCCAGGAATTCTTTACATTCAATACTCAAAGCAACTTTTCCGAAGGTACCATAATTTTTTTGCAAACAAACAATAACATTTTAATGGGATTATTGAAATGCATTAAATAAAATTAGGAATTTTTCTCTGTATAGTATTATACATGAGTGTCATTGGTTCATTAGAAATGCAATATATATTTCCTAGAAAGTTTGGAGTTCTTTTCTGAAAATAAATTATGGAAGTCAGTTAATAAATAGATCCACTTATCTTGTAAAAAAAAAAAAAAAAAAAAAAAAAAACAGATATATTTTCATTTGCTAGGTGCAAGCAATAAATTACCAAATATTGTAATACCCTTGTAAAACATAAAACACAAATAGAAATGTAATAGTATGCAATGATTTGTAGTAAGAAATTTGAAAAGATATAAACATTTGGCTCATGCAATATTTTTGAAATATAAACGCATGGTTAATTTTAAATGGATTAGTCTCAATTCATAAATCTATATATTATTCCTTTGAAATAAATTTTTGAATTTTTAAAAATTATGTAATTGATTTACATGCTAGGGAAAAGAAAATACTTTTGATGAAAACTAACACAATACAATCTTACAACATGAAAAAAAAAAATCATAAAAGGAAAATAAACAATTTTATCACTGAGTAATCCTCAAATAGATCTAAAAATGGCAAGTTATTTACGTGACATTTAGATTTTCAATACAATCAACACTATATTCAAGTTATGAAGAAATATAATATTTAAATTAACCATTTAAAAAGTAAGAAAATTATACTATATTAGAAAATAAACTTAACATCCTCATATTGGGGTTTTTTTTACAAATACAAGAAAGCGTACATTTTAACCATCCTATTTGAATAAACCTTAAGGGTGTCAGATGAAGGAAAAACAGATATTTTGCTAATGTATTTCAAGTGGTAGAGAATTTCATGCTGTAGATGTGCGGTGGTATGCCCACCAAACCATCTAAAAAGATGTCAAGTATAAAGAACTTATCTTTTGCAATTTGATTTGAGAAAAATTTGTATATTGTAGACAGCTTTCATATAACAAATTTATTAATGCATTTTTTAATTGTTAGTCTTTTGCTAGATGAAAAAATAAAAGGGTTGAAAGTACTAAGAAAGAGTATTAAAAATGACATTTTTTTGTATATAAGATGGATATTAACTAGTGTGCTAAAATCTGCAAACAATTATCAAAGTTAGATTATTATTTTAGTCTTTGGTTTTGATTAGAAAACATCAAGCATTTAGAAATAATTTTTAGAAAGTGTTACTTTTACTGTGATGTCATTGTGCATCAAAGGTTTAAAACAGCATCTTCCCCCCCCCCTTTTTTAAAAGTTTCTTCAATATATAGAAAATATCTTTAACTATTATACTTTCTTTCCATGAGTCTGAAGTAAATCATCAGACTTCAAAATCTAGATTTAATTTTTTTAAAACGATCCTACTTCATCTGACAAAAAATACAGAAAAAAAAGTAGAAAAATGTTTTTATTTAGACATCACATAAAGGGAAATTTTATACTTATTATAATGCTGGATTTACACTGAAACAGTTATAAGACAGCAAGTAGGCAGAATATACATAGAAAGGCTAAAAAATGCTCTTCAGTCATTGGCAAGTAATTGTCTCGACAGGACAACTAATGCTGTAATACTGAAAACTTTTTTTCTAACTAAGCATGCATTTGTAGAATTTGGCAAGTTTTAGAGCATGAAAAAATTGATATTGATTCATAAATTTCATCCATCATTTTTTGCTCTTTGTTTTTTTTTATGCAAGGTTGTGCCCCCCTTTTTTTATAGTTAACCAAATTTAGGTGCTATGGCATTTTTTTATTTATTTATTTTGCCATGTTTCTATGAACATATATCCATTGGCTCAGTATGATAAACAAAGAAAAATGTGGGGAAGCCAAAATAACCAAGCATGAAATACCTGAATCTATCTTATAAAATTGCGACAAACATAAATGTTCTTTCTACACATGTACTACCTGCTTGCTGTCTTATTACTGGTGAACTATAAATCCAGTAAAAGTAATATTTTTAATATTAATTTATAATGTTCAAATAGACTGATAAATTATTTCAGAAGTTCATATTTGAAAAGAATGGAATTGGAATTATATTTTAAAATAATCTATTTTTCTTTCCAATAGTATTAAGAACATTTTTTTTTCTTCAAGAAAAGACATATTAATAAGAAAAAATTAAATACATTAGTTTTTTAAATTAATTAACATTAAAAAAATAAATAGAATGTTTTTAATGAAATTTAGTAAACAAAACATTTTTGAATTACCTTAAAAACACATTTAAACAATAATTTTAAATTAGAAAATGTCAAAATTTGATTTCTGAAATTTCTTACCTCGTAAATATTCTACAGTGTTATCCAATACAAGATTTAATAAAGGGTCATATCCCTTCAGAATACCCGAGGCTAAAAGAAATAATAATTATCATAAGATGCAGAATATGGTTAAATTAATATATAACCACAGAACTATCATGGAGTCAACACACACACACACACACACATATATATATATATATATATAATATGGTTTATTTAAATTTAACTTTCAGAAAAATATTTAATTAAAAAATTTCCAATTCAGAAGAAAAGTTAAATATTAGGTCATTTTAAACATATTTACATAATAACTCTACATGAAAATTAAAATGACTTAAATATTTTTAAGATTATTTAATATTTATAAAGATTCTTGAATAATAGATATGGTCATGTTACAGACTTGGGACATAAAAAGCTGAACTTTACACAATAATGAACTATGTCAAAGAAAAATACTGTAATTAAGTATTAAAGTAATTAGCATAAAAGTAGTATTAGTAATTAGTAATAAGAAGTAATTAAAGTATAAAAGTAAAAAAAAGTAAGTAAATAAAAGAAATAGAATAAAATTATAAAAAAAGTTTGAAATATTAAAACTATTTTTGAATTTTCACATACAATCGCCACTGACGATCAGCAAATCATTGCAACATTGATTATATTTAGTTTAAGATAAGCCATTTAGATATAACAAATATTATTCCATCAATTTGAGAAATGTTTAAAGATATGTCATTATATCTTACTTAAATTTTATTTACTGTGCATCTGGATCTTTCTAATAGAGAGGAATCTGATGGTATCATAGCTCAGTTGAAGTGCAGTTTAGTACGACGTTCAATTAATATAGCAAAACCACAAAGCAAACTTCAAGAAACTCTCAAGATGTTTTATTTGCTACTTTTTACATTGATGTATGTAAATTAACTATTTAATAAAAGTATTAAATTAAGTTTCTTTTTACTACTAATAAAACACTACAATTTTATTTTTAATGTGAATATGAAAAGACAATATTATTTCTTTTGCAATTTTTTAACTGCCAGTTTGCATTTTAAAAATTATCTGAATTCTTACTTTAAGAAAACAAACATATGATAAACTAGCTTTTATCCTCGACTTCATACACGTGGAAATTTTGATATGTATATGTGCTGACAGCCTAAAATGTTATCAAAATCGTATGCAAGCATAAGTTTTCAACGTCAATTGGAGCAAAGGAAAGGTATGAAATTTTCGACCCAGTAGGGGTAACGCAATGCAGATTAGAAACTAATAATTTCAATCTGTTTTATTTTTATTCTAAAGCAGTTCTGGCGGAATCGAAAAATTTATTACTTAACAATGTTTAATTTTAAATTTATCATACACTACGAAAATAAACAGATTTATTTGAAATAACCGGTTCAAATGATTATGTATGTACAAAATATGTTATGTCTAACCTAATAAGCATGGGGGGAAAACGGCTTAAAATATATGTAAAAGCTATAAGGGTACTTTTCTGTTTGACGGATGCAAACGAACAATTTCTAGAGATATTTGAGAAAATCTGGCAGAATTCTAGAATATTTGCTAATGGAAATATACCACTATAAGCATATATGAAATATATATATAACTAATACAAATACAATTTAATTACAAAAACACATAATAGAACATCTTTAATATACAGTCATTTTTGCCAAAAAAAAATAGTTTGTCACCAAATTTTAGCGAAATGCTGAATGCGGCATGAACAGCAGCAATAGCATTTCAAATTATAAGGTGAACGTTGCAGCAAATTAATGGAAACATAGAAAAAAATATAATTAATACAGTAATATGGAATGCATTTAAAAAAATTAAAGAGAAATGAACAGGAAAGATCGAATTATTTAACACAAGAACAGCATAAGAAAAAAAAATGAATATATCTGTTTTTAAAATCTTCATTATTACAGATTAATGCTTTTCTTAATAAGAAATAGGAAAGAATAATTACTTGGTTAAACTAATTTTTTTTATGAGCAGGAAACGATTTAAGTAATTTTATGCAAAAACAGCTGAACTTTTCAGTGATAAAACTGTCTTTCTGCCGAGAAATCCATGAAAGAACAAATCAATCCCAAAGAATTCCATTGCAATGTTAAGATAATGTTTGAATGAAAGATGGTTAAATAAAAACAAACAATTCAAAGCGCCCAGGCAGATGTTTTCAGATATTTTCATTTTTTGGTGAAAAAGACAGTTTTTAATTAATAAAAAAATTAACCACTCAATAAACCAGGATAAAAATTAGCCTATGTTCTTCTGTAGACTATAATCTATCTCTATGCTAAATTTCATCCAATTTCCTTCAGCCGTTCTGGCGTGACTAAACCCCATCATCCATCCAAACTTTCGCATTTATAATAGTAGTATAGACTAGTTCTAAATTTCATGGAATTGTAACACTTTTTTTTGCCTATTTATCTTGTAAATTACACAGATATAAAACACAATGCTTCCTATTTAGTTTATAATAATAAATGAAAAATCATGTAATTAAATATTATATAAAATAATGAAAACAGTTTGAAATGCAGTGCAACAATGTTGTTACTGCTGGAAATTAGGACTTCTTTAGAAATATTTTTAAATTACCAAAATTCAGATTTGTAATTATATAAAATTGATATGACTGATTGACTATTTAATATTTTTTTTAAATAAAATTTTTAAATGGTGTAAACTTTACTTTCATGCAATGATATCTTTTTAAGTTACAATTTAAAAAAGGTTACTAAATTTTTTAATTAATTAAAAACTTTAAAAAATTGCTATAAAGTGTACATTTTAACCCTCTGCAGTTAAATATGGCACCTGAATTTTAAACAGTTTGTACAGCGACAATACAAATTTAGCTTTATTATTAGGAAAGAAAACTAATACCAAGGATAAGAACTGATTTTGAAAATGCTAAAATTAGTATTTCCACAGAAACATGTTATGTCTGTGCATTTCATAATAAATATAGTAGGGTTTTTTTTCATACACAGAATCAATTTAAATTATCCCTAAACAGCTAATCTTCCTTAAAAATTTATACAAAATTTTTATCGGTACAACGGGAAGTTAACAAGCTTTTTTAGGTGTCCTTTTTATCACTTTCTAACAGTTTCCTTGAAGTTTTAAAATGATACATTAAACTGTTATGTATTACCTCAACACTTATATCCTATAAGTATGCTCTTGGATAAGAAGGTGGTTTAAAGATTACACAAAAATTAATATCTTCAATTGTACATGATGCATTTATTTCAGCTTTAAAACCTGGAACCTTCTAAAAGACACAAGAATCATTCTAATCTTCTATTAAGAGCATAATACATTCATTAACTTCTTTATATAATTTAATAAAGAAAGATTACCTTCTCGCCCTCCTTGGAATTTTACACGAATAGGTTTTTCAAGATATTTTGACAAATCTACAATACTTTCTTTTCTCTTCTTTTCTTTGTCAGTAGCAGCACGATCTCCTCCACCTGACTGTAGCAAAAAAAAAAAAAGAGAGATAATAAAAATTACCATTCACACCATATAACATACTGTACATCTAATAAAAAAATGAAACTCAATTTGCAAATTATTAACACTATTTCATTTCCTTGCGCCCCCCCCACAAATTATAATTGTACTTTTCTGTTCGCCGGGCGCACTAAAAAAATTACCAAATAAAGTAGAATTCGGAGAAATACAATGATTTTAAAGCGAAAAATCGCAAAATACTGTAGTATCCCGCCAAATATCTCTGAAGATTTTTCGTTTGCACTCGGCTAACGAAAAAGAACCATAGTAATTGAATACCTGAATATTGATAATAGGATTTCATACTTTATAAGTAAACTTTACATACAATATAATAAGAATTAAAATAGGACTTTTATGTTAGACAAGTCTCTTAAGAATTAACACAGCAATAAAAAATTAGTACATACATTGAACATATTGAAAAACTAAGCCCCGAAATGATAAATGTTATGAATTTTGTGTAAAAAATTCAACTATTAGGAATAAATTCTTAACCGTTGAAACACGTCAAAAACTTTCATATACCCGGCAAATTCACTTCAACTATTCGTTCGGAAACCAAAACAATAACGCCTAAGAGACATATGGTTACAGCTTATATTTTCATAAAATGACTATGGAAATAAAGCATCTAATAGTATTTTTTTGTAAAACTCAATGAAGCCTTTAACCAGCAAATAGTAAAAATAACTACCAAACCCGATTTTTTCTTAATAATACAATATTTTAGAATTCTGAAACCATTTGAAGATTTAATTTTTGTTATTATGAAACTGACATATCATTCTAATGTGACTGTAGCTTTAACTGTCGGAATTTTGTTGTTCGTCGGTGAATAAGCATTTATTTGTATTCTCGTTTTAATTTGATCAGAAATTTCTAAGAATGGTATGTAATTTATAATATTATCACTTTATATGTTTTCATTTAATTGCATTTGTTATTTTTAATAGTGTACTTTAAATCTTGTGTACTTTCTGCATTTTGAAACCAATTTTCAACAATAATAATTTGTGACATTGTAATAACTTATTTTACTAGTGTCTATTACATTTTCCCCCTTATGTTTGTATACATGTAATTTATGTTCTGGAAAGGTTTGTTTCTTACTAAAATTGAAATGGCATTAGTTTTATGTCTTATGTGTTGTCTTTATTCTTGTTACATTTATTTTTAAATCATGATTTTGTCATATCGCATTGTAATACATTATTTAAATTATTGAAAAATAAATTTAATAAGAATTATATAGACTTATGTAGTTAAAAATATATATATATTCTGATAATGAATCATTAACAAACAAGCATGAAACATCATCAGGTGTATAAAGGATTTATTTTGTAGATCTTTTTATACTATACAAATGCCTCTTATGAAGCTAAAATAAATTTTTTTTGGATAATTCTCAAAATGTTTATTCAACTTTAAACAGAAGAACTAAAAATATATTTTCTAAAGGAAATGAGAAATAAATTAATTAATTAATTATGTAGCTTAAAAATGAAATTCTGCTGAGGAATATGTCTTATAAATTTTATTCTTTAATTATTATCAAAATACAAGTTTCTTTTAGTTTTGAAAATCCTTTTATCAGAATTTATATCTTTTTTTTGCGTTTGATTTATGTGATAAACAGTTTTACTCAATGTTTTGAACTTCAGTATATAAGTGTGTGTATATTATTAAAAAAAGTATGAGGAGATTAATATTTTCTAACCATAAAATACTGATAAGACTTTAAACATTAATGTATGATTTTTCACCAAGCATGTCAAAATCCTCAAACTTGTAAAATATCTACCAACTTGTATTGGTACGAAAACAAAAATAGCTTTTGGGTTACAATAAAATGTCATGATTACATCTTGTGACAAATTGACTCAAAGTAATTGAACTTTGGAAGTTGATCTTAATTCTAGTTAAAATTATTAAATAATTACACATCTTAATTTTTCCTGGCCTTAGTTTTCTCTCAAGATACACTTGTCTCAATGGCTTACCTTGGATTTAAGTATTTCTCCAAAACACTTCTGACTCAAATTTTATTCTCATTTATATTTGATATTTGAAATAGGTTGCTAACTGTATTTTCTTCAGATATCTGGAATGTATGTCTATGTAATAATAATAGGAAGATTTTTCAGTTCTTTTGCATTATTTGGTGATTTTTCGCCTGTGACAGGGCAGGGGGAAAGTATTGATTTTACAAAATTTGCATTGAAATTTGACCTTCTTTTATAGTGTTTAGATGAATGTCATCTTTTTTGTAAACTTTTGGTTAAAGCTGGCCATTTAAGTTGATTTTGTTTGCAATAAAATCATTCATTCATGCTGTTTCTTAAAAGAGGAGAAATAGGAATTTGTTACTAGTACATGCATTTCCAATTACACAATTCTGACAAAAGCTTGTTATTAGATATTTTGAGCAAAACAGCATTACTAAAAATGTCCTTATTAAATATACATACATATTAAGAAAGATTATGCCAACACTTCTTTCAAAATATTCAAAAATTGAAATATAATGTAGGAAACAGTAAAGCAATCATTGTGAAAAATGAGGCTGATTTTCGAAGCCAGGTAGAAAATATAAAGGTACATTTGATTATTCTGAAAAACTGTAATGTATTTTGTTGATAAAAGAATGAAGCCACTAACTAATATATATATGTATGTATGTATATATGTGTGTGTGTGTGTATAAATATACATACACATATATATAAAACTTTTGATTGCAAAGCAATTTGGAGAATCATGGCCAAAAATCGTCAAATAAAAACATATTGTCTTTTTAATTTTGCTTTATTCAGCAGCACAGCATAAAAACACAACAGAGTTAAATAGGGATGAAATATTTCTCTCTTGACTAATATAATTATACTAGCTATTACCCCCGACTTCGTACACATGGAAATTTTGATGTGAGTACTGACTGTCTAATCAAAATGTAAAATGTTATCAAAACTGTATGCATGCATAAATTTTCAATGTCAATTGGGGCAATGTAAAGACGTGAATTTTAAGCATCAGTTGGCAACTCAATGCAGATTAGAAAATTTTAATTTCAATTCATTTGTTTTATTTTTATTCAAAAGCACTTCTGAAGAAATCAAAATATATATTAATTAACAATGCTTGATTTTAAATTTATCATACACTATGAAAATAAACAGAATCGTTTGAAATAACCGGTCAAAAACATGTTGTGTCTAACATCATTAGCGTGGGGGGGGGACTACTTAAAAGCTATGTACTTGAAACTCTAAAGGTTCTTTTTCATTTGTTGGGTGCAAATGAACAGTTGCCAAAGAAATTTGAGAAAATTTAGCAGAAAACTACATTATTTGCTAATGAAAATATACCATTATAAGCATATATAAAAAAATATACAGCTAACACAAATACGATTTAATTTCAAAAACACATAGTGGAACAGTTTTAATGTATAGTCATTTTCGCCAAAAAAATAGTTTACCACCAAATTTCAGTGACATTGCATTTCCAGTCACGTTTCGTGGCCGTTCTAGCAAATTAATGGAAACATAGAAAAAATATCATTAAATGCAGTAATATGGAATGCGCACAAAAAATTTTAATCAAAAATGATGAAAATAGGCAAAAGGAATGTGTACAGCAAGAAAAAAAATTAAGAGAAATGAGCAGGAAATATCAAATTATATTAACACAAGAACAGCGTAAGAAAAAAAATTAATAAACCTTCCTTTAGAATAGCAAGATAATATTAAAATGAAAAATGAAAACAAAAAAAATAGAAACAAAGGATTAAATTTTTTTAAATTTTTTTTTTTTTGTTCTGATGAAAAAGACTTTCTGTTATTTCCTACAATAAATCACAAAGAATTCCATTAGATAAGATAATATTAAAAAAATACTGGAAATAGAAAAATAAAAATAAACAATTTAAAAACCGCTGGCAGATGTTTTCAGTTTTTTTTTAAATTTAGTTTTTAATTAATGAAAAATTAACCACTCAATTAACCGGGATAAAAATTAGTCTATGTTCTTCTGTAGACTATAATTTATCTCTGTGCTAAATTTCATTCGGTTTCCTTCAGCCATTCTGGCATTATTGAACCACATCATCCATCCAAACTTTCACATTAATAATAGTAGTATAGAACTGGGCACCTGGACTCAATTATGCATTATCTTTGTAATACTTATTTGATTTATTAAATAGGAAAAGTAGATCAGGAAATAATATTTTAGAAGGAATTTACTATCAGCTAAATTAAGACAAAATTTGGGAATTAATTACATTTAAAATTAGCGTAAAATATAATTACATATATATATTCAATTAAAATTATAAGTCATCCACAAACTTAAATGCTGCTTAGTGACCATAAACCTTTAAGGCATGTGATTATTTATATTCTGCTTTTTCCAATTTCAAAAATGTATTTTTGATGATTTAGTATTTTAATGTATTTTGAATGTATTGAATCTTATTATTTTTATTATTATTAAAATGAAAATTTAATTGTTAATTAAAATATTTGTATACTGAAATGAGTGTTACAAATTTTTTAAAAAGTGAAAGGAATGATTAGAGCAGATACTAATTTAAATTTTTATAAATATTTTATAATGAAATGAAATGAATCTTTTTCATATAAAAAAGGTGTTTCATAACATTTTTTAATATATTTTTTAACTAATTTGAAATGTGAATTATCGATGTACAATAATGTTTCTTTTAATCCTTTAGGCTCGCAGATATGATTCCAGAACAACAATCTTTTCTCCTGAAGGTAAATTATAATTTCTAATGTTATGAAATAATTGTTCACAAATTTATTTGTCTCTAGTTCTCTCTTTTTAATTTCTCTCTGAACCAATAAAATCATCACTAAATATCTTTAAAAAATTTTAAAATTAAATTTTAAAAGAATCTGTTAGATTTAGTTTCAAGTCTAAAATGCAATTGATAGAAGAATGAGGGAACACTTATGAATTTAAAAATAAAATAAAAAAATTATAGCTTGAAAATTGTGAAAATTTTAGTGAAGATTTTCAGAATTATAATAATTAGAACCTCAATATATAGACAATCTATAATAATGAAACAGATTTTTTAGTATCTTATAGTTAAAATAAGATGATTTATTTTCATCTTAAGAAAGAAATCTTGATAATCCTTTTTTTCAATATAAGAATTCAATTGTTTATTAAAAAGCAAATGCTTACAATTTAGTCATATGATATTTCTTATTTCTGTTCTATGGTCGCTTTTCTTAATCTGGTGTGTAAATTTGTGTTATGGTTTTGATGTCTTATATTGTGTATTTCTCTTAAATGGCAGACTTGAAGAATATATATATATATATATATCAAGGAATTAAATTATGGGTATATCAAGTGATGAAAATTAGAGACAAACTAAAAAAGAATGAAGTTTTCATATGTATCGCATTTCTGCATAAATGTGTGTTTTAGCGTTTTCAAAATTGTATTTTATGATACTTGAAATTGTTTAATTTTCTTTTTTATCTAATAATATTGCAGTATTTTGAGTTATTTCAAGTACCTTTTGTTTTAGTTTATTCATTTTATTATTCAGTTACTCTGGCTTATTTTACTTCCCAATAATTCCTTCCCCTCACAGTTTATAATTTGATCTAACTTCTCTTCCTTACTTTACCTGGTTGGTCACATTTGATATCAGTATGATTTAGTAACCAAGATTTTGCTGAAGGAAATAAAAAATGATTTAAATCCTTAAAACTTGAGATAGTTGATTGTACAATTTTGAAACGGCTAAAAATAATGTAAGAATATGTTTGTAACTACACTATTCGTAAAGGATAACTTGCTGCCAATTTTGGAATTTCTGGTTTTTAAGTTTCAGAAAACAACCCGGCTTTGAGGAAAGATAACTGAAGAAACTTCTGACCTTTTGAATTTTCAGTATTATTAATCGCAAAACATTTCTTTTTTTTAAAAAAATGAGGTCAATAATAGTTTTGGCATTGATGAAACTAGTAGTAGTTTTGGTAGAACTTTACTGTACGGTCACCCTTGGCGACTTTTTCAAAATCCCGCCAAAAGTCGCCATTCTGGCGACTTCGAAGCGAGAACCAATGAAAACAGAGCATAGAAAATGGCTGAAAAGTTTCGGAGGGGAATAACGAACTTCTGGATTGTAACAAAATAAAAGTGCAAAGCTTTTATGGGTTATGTTAGGAAATAAGAAATGTAAGGCATATTAGCATCAAAAAATTAGAACACTCCTTTTAACATCATGTTCCTCTCCTTTCACCTTAGATTTACACCTCCATTCATAACCATCACTAACATCTTTCCTTGCAACCAATTTCATATCTTTATTACATTTCGGACATTCATACCTATTCGCAATCAACCCCGCTTTCATACAAAAATCAAACGTCTCTTTCCTCTCATCCAATCCATACAAATACCTTAAATTCACATGCTCATCATACCACATAACATCATTCTCCCCATGCAGCCATCACAATAAAATTCAAAGAACGTGGGAGCTAAGACAAAATCAACTTCACCATATATCACCGAAGTTCGAAATGGGGAAATTCCAATTTTCGGCAGGTTGCCAAAAAAATTATTTATCGCCAAGGTTGCCAAAAAAATTCATTTATCGCCAACTTTTGAAAAAGTCGCCAAGGGTGACCGTACAGTAAAGCTGAGCCGTAGTTTTTTCCATTCATTAATATATTTAGACAAATATTTTGAAGGAAACCATTTACAAGAATTGTATCATGGTTGTCATTTGTATGACCAGTAAGAAAAAATCAAAATTCTCTTGCAGAAGGAAAAAATTACTTGCTACTTAATTCAAAGGCATTAAATCACTTAAAGTAAAAAAAATAAAAAAAAAAAAAAAGCAGTGACAAAAGAAAACTTTGTGGAATAGGTTAATGCTTGAATATCGAAAAGTATCTTTTTATTGCTGGTTTCGGCTGACCTCTATTTAATTGAACCAGAATTGTTTAATATTAAATTTAATTTTTTCTCCACCCAATACAAATACCAGATTATATTGCATGGATCAAGAGTAATCAAAATTTTAAAGCTCTAATGCGAGATTTTTTCATTTAGAATTTTCAAATCTGCAGAAAAATGTCCCCCCCCCTCCAACCAATTGTAGAATTAAGGACTGACTGAAAAACTAAGTAATATAAGTGTCAGGATGGCATTAAGCCACCCCGATACTGATATTTACAATATAGCATTAATATTTATAATATATATGTAATTCTCTAATAAATTAGGGGGGATCATCAAATTATATTGTAATTACTTGTCTGTTATTATGTTTAATATTTTTTTTTTCTGATTTCCCCTCAAATGCTTTGTGTTTCATAGTTTGCTTCTAAATATACGAGGCATATTCGGAAAGTAAGTACCGTTTTTTAATAAATAGAACAAAACATTTTTTTTTCAAACAAATTTTATTATTACATGAAAGACCAAACCTTAAACTATTTTTCTACGTAGTTTCCACCAATGTTCAAACACTTGTCGTAGCGAGTGACGAGTTTTCCTATGCCTTCCTCGTAGAAACTTGCCGCCAACGATGATAAACACGACTAATTTGTCAACAATTCCGTACAACACAGTACGTGAAATTTGTGGAAATTCGTCTGAAAGTATCGTTATTGTGAATCGTCTGTTCTCTTTGATTTTTTCATCAACTTTCCGTATCAGATCGTCATTGACAAGAGAACGCCGACCACTCCGAGCCTCATCGTGGACATTTTTTCGACCTTCATTAAACATTCTAACCCACTTCCGCACCATTCCATCACTCATCGCGTTTTCACCATACACTTCTTTAATTTCACGGTAAATTTCAGCCGGTTTCACATTTTTTGCGTTTAAAAAACGGATAACAGAACGAATCTCCCAGTCGGCGGGATCAGTAATTGTCTTAAACATTTTAAACAAGCACAGCGAACTGGAAACACAACCTACAGCGTCCAAAATGGCGTCAGTTGAGAGTCAGTGAACAAGGAAGACTAGTGCGCATGCGCAGAACGCCGATCGCAGTGCTGCAGCGGCAGTATAATGAAACGGTACTTACTTTCCGAATATGCCTCGTATCTAACAATTTGATTATGTGATTGATTATTTGATTGTGTGATTATTAAACCAACATTTAAATCTGTACTTCTAAATATTTTTAAAAATTTACTATCCCTCCCCCCAGGGAGATTGTATCAAGTTGAATATGCTATGGAAGCAATTGGACATGCTGGAACATGTTTAGGAATTTTAGGTAATGATGGAATTGTACTTGCTGCTGAACGTCGAAATACAAATAAACTATTGGATGAAGTTTTTAATTCAGAGAAGATTTATAAACTCCATGAGTAAGTTTTCAGTATTTATGTATTTTTGAAATTACAAGGATTTTTTTCTTTAATACCTGTGGACATACATCCATTTTTGAAACATTAGCATACACTGGAGGGATTTAAAACCCAATATTTTAGATTGCTAGAATAAACAAACAAACAATATTTATCTCTAATTTTAAATACTGATGTTAATTTTGTATAGAAGACATTTTTATTATCTATGAAATTTGCTAGTCATTCTTTAACCTCATCAGTACTCTGTCATAGCCCTTAACAAGAAATGTATCTGAAATGCTGGCAAACACACACAGGCTAAATTTTGTCTCTTCCCAAATTTGCGAATTCTTAATAAAAAATCTGTACTGCATGCTATTACTGGACATTTATTATTAAAGAGCCTATTAGCGTGTAATCTTTTGAGGATGTTTTGTATGTGTGTGTCTAATTGCTGACAGGCAGTTACAATTTGTAAAAAGATGAACCAATTTTTTTTTAATGTTTTTCGCCCTTCCCAACAACTCATAATCAAAATCTGTATTGCACGCCATTGATGATCATTAATTACAAAAGAGCCTATTATCCTGTAATCTTTTGGGGATGCTTGTGTGTGTGTTGAATGTCTGGCTAGCAATTACAATATTTTTTAAAGGATGAACTATCTAATTTAATCATATTTGTTGCTATGCTCTAGTTCCTCCCTTCTTTACCTCTCCTTCTTGATTATGTTTAAAAAATAAAATTTAAAGAGCCAGAACTCCAAATATGAATTTATGAAATTCTTTACTTCCTTGATCATCCAATTGGTTTCCCAGGATTAATACTATTCAAAACATTCTGTTTAATATTTTTTGTAACCTGTTTTCTGGTTAGCTTCTTCAGGCGAATATTAAGCTTTCAAAATTTAATTGTCATATAAATTAAACTGCTGTAGTAACCTTGCACAATTCTGTTCTTTATGCTATGCACTTCTTTAATTTTCTACCAAATCCTGTCAAGTTTGAGTTTTTAATCAGTCAAATTGATTAAATTTACTTAAAAGGAATTTTGCTGAAGCCAAAAACTTTTAAAAAATTAGTATTGAAATTTGAATTGCTTAGCTTTGTACAACAGATTACGTTTATATTTCTATTATAGGTAACAATACATTTTTGAAAATTATAATTCTTATAATATTTATTATTAATTATTCATTTTTGCTTTATTTAAAAATTGTATTTTCAATGTAATATACAATTAAAATAATTTATTATTAGTTTTTAAGTATTGCAGTTTAGTTATAAAATGTAGAATTTAATTCAAAATTAAATTCTTTTAAATATTCTTAAAATTCGAGTATTTTTCTTTTGTCAAATATTTTACTGCGATTTCAAATGTTTTAAATTTCACTGGCATACATAGTTTATATATATATATATATATATATATATATATATATATATATATGCTATGAAATTTTTGCTCCTGGCCTTTACAAAAAATTCATTAAATCATTAATTTGATAAAAATTTATTAAATTTGATATTTTAATTTTCAAACAAACTGGTTAACTTTTCCTCCCTTCCCCCCTTTTTAAAATATTTGTTTACATATTGTGATTGCATTTTTTAAATTAAATATTGAAGGTTACTTTTAAAGAAATATTTATTGCATGTATATTTTTCTCTTGATAGTGATATGGCTTGTAGTGTCGCTGGAATTACATCTGATGCAAATGTATTAACAAATGAACTACGACAGATCGCTCAAAGGTAAGGCAATATATTAAAGAAATGGCTATATTTCTTTTTTTGGGATGAGTTGTTCTTGTATTCAAAGCAATGCTATTCACTAAAGGTAATGCAATATATTAAAGAAATGGCTATATTTCTTTTTTTGGAATGAGTTGTTCTTGTATTCAAAGCAATGCTATTCACTAAATGTAATAAAACATTGAATTCATAATGTTTAATTGCATAGAATTCAACTTGTTTTTATTACTTTCTGTGCAGATAATAAATTTTTATTAAAATTATATGTTAAATATTTTACTATAGTTATGATATTTATTGGTATTTCTAATAATTAAATGGAAAACAATATACTTTTTTTTTCAAGTAAATTTTATAAATTTTTGTAATGATAAATAGAATAAAATTATTTTCCTAGAAAAAGTTAATTTTTTAAAAATTCAGTGTATTAAATTATTTGTAATTTTTTATTTAGTAATAATTAGCTGTACATGTTGACCATTTTTTTTCACCAGAATTACTGGTTGTGTTTAGTTTGTCACATTATGCTTCACTAATATTTGTGATTTATACAAGAAAATTTTAGATGGAAGTTGTAACAGATATAAAATCCATATTATTTTAAAGGTCTGTTTTATTGCATGTAGGAATCATCCTATTAGAGGACTTCCTTATAAGCCATTTGTTTGTAGATGATGTTTAAATCCTGCTTTTTTTTCACCTCATTTTCATTCATTTATTGAATTATCACGCATTATATTTGCAATTACAATTTAATCTACCCCATAACAGCGCTTTTAAAAACATAACCAATCTAATAATCAGATAACTTTTATGATATAACTTTACTTTCTTCCTGTAACGCACAAATAGTTAGGCAAAATCTTTCTATCATAGCTTTTAGTAAAGAAATTTATGTATGAAAATAATGAACAAAATATTTTTTCAAAAATCAGAATTCAAGAAAAATTTGCAAAATTAAATTATCATGCAAAAATACAATTTTTAAAATAATATGAAAATCAATTGCATGCATTTATATTTTCAGGAGTTATTATGCCCAAATTTTATTATATTATAAAAAAGTCCAATTTTTATGTAATATGATTATTACATAATAAAAATTATATGAAAATGCCAAAATGTTATTTAATTTTTAATTAAAATTTAAAAAATACTCTTCGAAGTACAATCTGTGCCGAATTAAATTGTATGATGAACTTCCCTTTAAAACAACAAATTACAGCCAAGCACATGCATTAACCCTTATTATTTGTAGAGTTGAATATGTATCTATACTTTGAGCATTATTAAGGTTTGGTTCCCCATTTTGTTTGTTATGAAGTATTTTAAAACATATTCTATAACATTTCTATGTATTTTATTTTTACTATTTCCATTTGTATATTTAACTAATTTAAAAATAATTTAATGTTTTCCATTCTTATCAGATATTTACTTCAGTATGGGGAGTCGATTCCTTGTGAACGACTGGTGAGCTGGTTGTGTGATGTGAAGCAAGCTTATACGCAGTATGGAGGTATGTTGACTTATAGCTTATATCTAATTTGGAGATATTTTCCTTCATCATTTTGATTTATACTATTGTCAAAGGATTATGTTATATTTTTCTTCACATTTAGTAAATCACCATTGAATCCTTTTTATTTTCACATAATTCAGAATGTTTGTTGTACCAGAAATGCCAATTTGTATTACAGATTTTTTTGTTGACCATAAAATTTTTATTATTAATATGAGAAATGTAAATTTATAAATTGTTCTGCATATCTTCAAAAGTTCAAACTTTGCTTCTTTTTATATCCATAATATAATTTTTTCCCCTGTATCATATTGTGATTAATTATTTTCATTTGAATAAAATATGTATATACACTAGGGAAAAAAAATTAATTTTAGACAGGCTGTGTTTATTAAGGATATCTCAGGTATGATTGCCAGATTAACCTAAGAATGCTGTAGAAAATAACATGCATATTTGCTGAGCTTTAAGCAATAAAAGAAAGATATTATCTGTTGGGTACCTTGGATGTAGATACATAATATCATTAAAAGTTTTTTTTGCCTTAGTATTTATGGCAATGAAAATAAAATATTAAAATCAAATTTAAAAAAATAGTGATTCATTAGCAAATTGTTTTTTGTTAAATGCAATTTTACACACAAAATAAAAGATGCAGAAAGGAATCATTAGCATTCCAAGTGAGAATTTTATAAATTTATCCTTAGATTTATCTGTGCATTAATAAAGGAGCCTTTTTAAACATGAACAAAAAATTGAATTGCTTGAGGTCAAAACAGAAGTTGGTACTTAAGCATCTGACATTGATGGAAGGATAGTTTTGCATTCTGTTCGGTATTACAAATGTCTTAAGATTATTTATATATATACACAAAGAAAATATACGAATGCATATGACAACAAAATAAAAAGACAGAAGTATACTGGAGAAGAAAAGGGAAATGCCTGAAACATATGAAGAGATTTTTTTTAAAAAAATACAAAATAAATTAGTAAAAAGCTTCAGTTCTAGGAGTTTTAGAAAAGGGTTAATCTTTACTTATAATAAAGCATGATGTGTGTGTTGGCGCTGTACAGGCCAGACCGTTCGACCTACAACTACCAAATTTGGTATATGTATACCTTGGGTGCCGGGAAAATGCATCTCGGAGCCTTTTTTTTTTTTGAATTTTTAATTTTATATTTAACGTTTTATATAACGCCAAATTTTAACGTTTTTTCGCTATAACTTCTGAAAATATTACAGCACAAAATTTATTTTTGCATCACATTAAAGCTAAAAAAATTAACTTTTCAATGATACTAATGTTTTGACCTACGAATTAAAACTCTATTTTTAATTTTTAAACATTTAATTTTATTGTGTTTTTTTTTCCCAACAATTTATTTTGCAAAAAAAAAAAAAAAAAAAAAAATCTCGATGATCTCAAAAAAAT
>JAOUZG010034401.1:710882-721716 GCA_026289955.1 Argiope argentata | reverse complement strand
TTAAAGAATTAAAGTAAATAAAAATACAAAGTAAAAATATATTACAAAAGTTCAACAGTTAAAACTGAAAAAGAATTTTTAGAAAAACACCAAAGGATAATCTTCTGAGAGTGAGATTAATTATTTAAAAGCAAGAAATCTTAAATGAACTTTGAAAATGACGTCATTTCAAAGAAACGACAAACAAAAAGCAATTGATAACCAGTAGTCGAATTCTTTTTTTTCTAATTTTTAAAACAATAAGACATGTTTTGAATTGTTAGTTTTACTTATGTGAAGAAGATATTTTGTGCAAATCAAAGAATTCGCCTTCGTGATTGTAATTTATCTCCACATTTTAATGAATCATGCAAAATAAAAATGCATCTTCTTTCAATGAAGTGACGTAATATTAAAGCTATACTTGTAAAAGTAGATCAGCTATTTGAAAACGCATCTTCTCTCAAACAAGCATACGTAATAATTAATAATTCAAAATTTGTAAAAGCATATAAAACTATTTTTTACCGTCATATTTGGAGACATCAAAACTTTCTACTAAAACAATATCATGTTCTCTCACGAGAAAAAATATATCAACTATCATTCCAAATTAAACATATAAAAATGTCATTTTTTGCACGTGTCTGTATAAAATGAAACAAATATGAAACATGATATTTTTGGAAAATAAATAGATGGAAACGTTTTCTATGATATTTCACTATACAATTACTAATCCGATTAAACAGTTTTATTTAAGGCAAATATGGCTTAACATCCACAAGGCATCTTCTGTAATCGGAGCCCAACATCTAATTTCTTAATTTTTTGAGGAGAGACATAAATCTCTTCGCAATTGGTCCAAGTGAAATAAATAATTATAGATTTAGGGAAAAATGCTGATGAATTAAATTTTTACATACATCATCTGCTCTGTGAATCATATTTAACAAAATATTCTTGAGACAATAAATCCTTAAATAAATCATCAAAGCTGATCGATGTATGAAAATTTCAACATAACTATTCGATATAAACTGGTGATTTTAGATCACTTCTTCAAGATCTCAAAGAAGCCAATGAGGGTTACTCTAGAATAATTGGCCTATATTATGAAAATGATGATTGTTCTAACTTGCAATATTCAGAACTGAATAAATCAGCCAGATTTGAAGTAGATAGAAATGCTTATTTATTTATTTAGAAGGTGAAATATTCAAAATATTTTACAAATAGGAATCTATAAGACCAATGGAATTTAAACCATAATTTTTTGAAATATATTTATAAACCTAAAAAAATATTATTATTGAGAGCATTTATATACATCTAAAAATAAAATTAAAAACTGAAGGTTTCTATTAACCTGTGAAATTTTGGCTGAATAATTCCTTGAGATCCTATAAATTATAAAAATAAATTATGATGTTTCAATTTCTGTATTGAACATAAAACTTCAATGTCGGACTATTCTGCTTTCAGTTCTTAGTTTTATTTAAAGACATGCTTAGATTGAGTAAAGAGGTCTTTATATTAATTGAAGTTTCATCATTTTCAATTTAATTTAAAAGTGAACTTTATGTGCACTGATAGAAAAATGGAGAGAGATGCGGACTACAAACATAGGACTGCTTAAGGCCTACGTAATAGTATAAGTGAATTATATGACTATTGAAATTTGAAGCTAAAAAATGTCTTACTGAAAAACTTATTATGAGACCAAGTTATATAAAAAATGATTTAACCCTTTAGTCGGCATTAATATTGGCGACCCGACTGGTCGCCAAAGGTGGCTAGTCAGGAATAAAAGTGAAAATATGTAAAGGAAATAAATACACTTTGCCTTATATTTTTCCAATTTTATCATTTCTTTATAATATATATAACCTATAAAAAGTAATTCTTGTATTTTATTTTAATTTTTTTATTACCATATTCATTTTTGATTAATTATTCAATTTTTGCCTATGTTGCATAATTAGTTTGTACATGTAGCAATTTTCAAGGATTCTAATTTATTATCATATTATGGTTGGATTTTTCAGGCAAAAGACCTTTTGGTGTATCTATTCTGTACATGGGTTGGGATAAACATTATGGTTTCCAATTGTATCAATCCGATCCTAGTGGAAATTATGGTGGATGGAAAGCTACGTGCATTGGTAACAATGGTGCTGTAAGTGAATATTTAGAATTTCCTGATAGGAGCAATAATTTATTTTATACTTCCATTGCATATAATTTGTGCTGTCATTTCAAAACTAGCTTTTTAATTTCAATCCTTTTCAAAACTGTACTTTTATAAAATGAATTTGTATACAAGTAAAATATGTAAATTTGAATCAATTAGTTCGTTTTAAAGAAAAGTGTATTGATAAATCAATGACCATTGTTGTTTGTTATGATAGCTCACATATTTACATGCTTTTAAAATTAAAACTGAACTTAAAAATTTTTTTAAAAAAATTAGGGATCTGAATACAGAATTTTTCTTGTAAAAGAAAATTTATAATAGGCACAATTTTAATATTAATTTCATATGCAATTAATTTTTCTGTTTCTTTAATTATGTAATTTGTTTTTACATGTTAATTATCTGAATTGTTATTACTTACTACATAATTATTAAAATTGTTATTTTATGTATAAAGCATGTTTCTATTTTCTGCTGCATAATGAATATAATCAATGCTTTTTTATTTATGTAAAACCTTTTTAATATTTATATTAAATTCTTTACAAAAAGTAATTAAATCATTTTTGATGTATTTCTTTAACTTTATACATTCACATAATGTATTTTGTCTTTAAAATTTCGTTTTGTGCATAATTAAAATGTTTAGGACTATTTTATTGTTTTGTTTATTCAAGTTGCAGAATTAACATAATGTAAAATGTAGGAAATTCTAATTGGCTCTTTTAATGAAATTTTTTTATTGAACATTAATAACCAGTTCTTTCCACTTTTTTTTAGGCTGCAGTTTCTATTTTGAAGCAAGAATATAAAGAAAATGAAACCACTTTAAAGGATGCTTTAGCATTAGCTGTCAAAGTTCTTAGCAAGACATTGGATATGACTAAGCTTACTGCTGATAAATGTAAGAACTATTTTTTAAAAAATTATTATTTTTTTCATTTTAAGCTTAAAAGTTTTCAGTCTTAAAGGGGAACTAAAATATTTATTTATTTCTAAGAAGCATTTTTTTGTTTTGTTTTTGCAGTGGAAATGGCTACTTTAACTCGTGAAAAGGACAAGACTGTTATTCGTATCATGCCATCTTCCGAAGTAGAGGTTCTCATTAAGCAGCATGAAGAAGAAGAAGCTAGAAATGAAGCTGCCAAGAAGGAGAAAGAACGTGAAAAGGCTAAAAGCTAATCACCTTTAAGAGACTTTCAATTTGTTATTTTTTATAAAAATGTGTTTGGTCCATTGAGTTATCCATTAAAGAAAATGTAATTTAAACTCACATAGCTGTTTGGTTTTATTTCTTTGTGAACAGCATCTCTTTGGTTATTTAAATAACAATAATAATAATTATTAATTTTAAATTACAAAATACCTCATTTAATAGATGATACTCATAGTTTCTATAAAACTACAGTTACATTTGCAGATACGTAATAACGGAAAAACAAAATGTATGATTATGTCACTAGTTAATTAATAAATGATATTAAGCAAATATACTAAGTAAATCAACTGTTAATAAAGCTTTCACTAACATTTTACTTACATGCCTAAAAGTTGTCAGCATCTTCTTTAAAGTATGTATTAGTCTATGGGTAGAGTATATTTGGAATGGTACGGTATATTTGAAATAATTTAAAGTTACATTAGTGTTATTATACCATGTTTTCAAAAAATTAAATTTGCGCAGAAGATTCTGTCATTAATTTCAGAGTAAAAATGTTATCATTTTCAAGGTATCATCTCTTCCCATATTTAATATTAAAATTTCAGTTAAATAGATGCTTTTTTTGAAAGAAAAAAAATGATATTCATTTTTTTCTAATGATATTGGTTTAAGGTATTTTTCCCTGACCATTGTTTGATAATGTTTTAAGTGGTTTCACAAATAATAGAATAAGCAACGTTTAATTCCCTGATTTCTTACAAATGTTTTAAATTTAGCAGGCTTAAGTTTTCATGTTTCAGATCTTTTTATTTCCTTGATTCCTTAGAGTGTTAAGAAACTAGGATGATTTTTAATAAGCTTAAAAACAAAAATTTTATATCATGTATTTAAACCTCCTTCTCAAATGGTTTTAAAAAGTATCTTTTTTTATGTATCTGATTTTAATGGTTGGGAAAGTAGTAACCCATCAAAGTTTTCAATTATTACTGTGGATAAATTTTTTCAAATATTCATCAAGAATTTCCTCAGAATGTCGTATTGATTTTTCAGAGTTTAAATTTTATTTGCATTCATTGGATTTGTTATATAGTATGGCTGTATTATCAGATGTTGCTTACACTGAGATTAGAAAAATTCAAATTTTTTAATTCCTTCATTTTCATTTCGTATTCTTTTTGCTTCCTAAAGGAGAGTTCAAATTTCTAAATCCATGGTTAATAATTTTAGATTGTGAAAAAAAAATTTACAGGTCTTTAAAATTTTATTTCAGTCTATTAAGGCAAATGGAATTATACCATATTCTGCCCAACTAAAATGATACATTTTTGGATTTTCTTAAAAAAAATATATGTATAAAATTACGGTTACTGGAATTTTAACTATTGTTTTTAAGTGTAGCGGATTGAGCTAGGCCCGAACTCCCAATCTTATGGTTAGTAGTCCAGTAACAAATCCGTTTGGCCAAAAGTGCACTTCAGTCCGAGGGATGTTGGCTGGCTTAAATGGATAGCATTCACCCCATGTTCATGAACAATAAATGGAAACAATATTTGGGGGAATATCTGAATAAACGAGTAAAAAATTATTTATGTTGTAGAGATAATGTCTGAAGTTTGAAAATATAATAATTGTTAATTCAACATGAATTTGATTATTAAAAATTTATTTCATTTCAGATTATTACGGATTATATTTCATTTCAAATTCAGTATGGTTCAATATTTGCTTGCATCTCTTTCATAAGTATTACATTCACAGCAGTCCACTGCTTGTTAATTTGTACCACAGAATAGTGTATCTATTTTCTGATGATTCCAGTTTTCTGTAGAGTTTGTGTTGAGGGCTGGACAATGACCGAATTTCATCATTGTGATACACCGTCCAACACATACCAGTATTTTTCGATATATAGTGATATCCTTTATGTATATGTTATAAACAGCGTCTCTTAACATATCAACTCATCATAACAACTCCAAATAAAAAAAAATTCTGTTTATATAATAAAAATATTCGTTTTCTTTTGAATAAAAATAGAAAATAATTTTATTAAATCCCCTCTAGTAAAGCGTATCAATGCTAAAGCAATGTCTGCATGTTACAATTCATAATTTTGTGTTTTTTCAGTTTAATAATTTTTAAAATTTTACCCTTTTTACTATTAATTAAAAAATGAAATATTCGATCGTAAATTTCAAATTATCATGTAAAAACATTATTATTTTTAAGTAATTATTTGTCTTAATTTAAGTCATTAACTATGCTAGATTGGTCTGGTTGATAGAGCGTTTGATCGCATTCCTTAGGTTACGTGTTCGAACCCCGCCGGCCGAATACTTCTGGTGTGTGATGGTGGCTGACGCACGTTAACTCTGTCGTGGTCACAAAGCCCTCCATGTCGAAAGTAATACCACTCGGGGTACTGAGTCAGGGGTGATCGTTCTCTGTTCTAGATCTAAATTAGGATCTGTGGATGAATGAATGAAGTTCGCCCCATTAAAAGGGTTTGTGACGGGTATGAGCAAGAAGTCAGACTTCTGCCATCGGGTGCTCAGGGGCCCATACACGACAAAAACAACAAGTCGTTAACTAGTTTAAACCAGTTTGAAACAATCACGAGACTACTCTATCCACTCCTCCCTTTCTCTATATATAATGAGGGGTGGATTTAACGTTCATTTTCAATTTTTCTAGGTGGGAAATAATGTTGGAGATCGACCGATTTTGTGATGGAATAACAGCTATGATGCCATAATCTTTGTCAGCCTTTTAAAAACGCACCTGCTTTCAAAGAAGCATATGTTATAATAAAGAAATACTAGTAAAAGCAGGTCAACCTTTTAAAAACGCACCTGCTTTCAAAGAAGCATACGTAAAAATAAAGCAATACTGGTAAAAGAAGGTGAACTTTTTAAAAAACGCATCTGCTTTCAAAGAAGCATACGTAATAATACGGCAATACTAGTAAAAGCAGATCAGCCTTTTAAAAACGCATCTAACTTCAAAGAAACATACATAATTATTATATTTATACTTCAATAATATGAGGAAAATATTAATAACAATGCAATACTGGTAAAAGCAGGTAAAAATATTTTTTTGCTCGTAAATTTCGGAGACATCAAAACCTTCGAATCAAAACAACATCGCGTTCTCAAATAATAAAATAAAATTGAAAAAAAAATATTTTATTCACAAAATTGCCTTAAAATATTTCCATTTTGGTGACAGAACATTAATTTTTTCGGCCGTATCATCATGAATTTTGTATGGGAACTGATATTCATATTTTCTAAAATAATTTTCTTACAAAAAATTATTTTTGTATTATTTTGACTAAAAAATTATCTTTTTAAATTCAATTTGATGCATTATTTGTAAAAGCGTTTTTAAATGTTATAAAAGAATTCTAACTATGCATCAAAACATTCAATCGCGTGCTTTTACCTGTCATTGCTTCAGCAGTAGGATTTTCACTTCCGATTTTATTTCTTAATATATATACTTTTTTTTTAATTCGCAGTATACTGATTGAATTCATGTTTTTCAGTCGTATAAACACTATTTCTATTCATGTTAAACATAAAATTGAAATTCTTATTCCATATATTATTGTAAGCTGGATTCAACGAATTCTTCATCATCCTTTAAATTATTTTTGTTATTTTCAATTCCTAAAATCACTCGTTCTTATTTTTCTGGATCTTATATGCTAGCTGCGTGCCGAATGTCATTCAAGTACGAAGTTTCAACGTCACTCCGTTATCAAAGCTAGAAGTTTCTTGTGAGAACTTACTTATATATTATTGCAACTGCAGTAATCTTAATAGCTGCCGGCTGGAATAACGACACCCGGAGTCTACTATTCGTCAAAGTAATACATGATAAAAAAAAATAAGAAACCTGTCACTTCAAATAAGCCATATACGGTGTGTTTTGAAAGAAAGTGTGATAATATGATTATTTAAACAGACGCAGTTCATCTATAAAACGCATTCATCTACTGGATTACTACTGAGCTCTGAATACATTAACTCTTCCCTAGAACAGATAATAAAATTCACATAACAGTGAGATTTAAATTGTTCTAGCCCTTTCGTGATCCATCTATTTCTATTTTAAATTCCTCTGTTTTTTCTTTCTTTCTGATATAGGCCGCGGTAAATTGGTGGTAAGGTCTCTGCTGGTGAATCGTAAGGTTTCAAGTTCAAGACCCGATCCCACCGAATAGCCGCCGTGTAAGGGGGTCTGTTGCGCGTTAAATCCCTCAGGGCCAAACGACTTCCAGCTAATAAGGAGAGGGGGGTGACAGCTCTGGTATCGTCCCCGTCATCTGACCGATGTTCAAAATGACGAGGTCCATCCAAAAATAGCTCTAGTATCCCTTTACAGCTGGACGTTAATATAACTAAACTAAATCTAACTCTGACAGTGGTGCTCATGTTCTTTTGTCTGGACTAGAGCGGCTTATAATGGTTTAAATAGACATTTATAAGCTATCAGACCTGTTGAACAGCCATCTACGACTGAATTACGACAGCAGAATGGATTGTAAGAGAGGAAATTGAATTGAATTTTAAGGAAATTGTAAAGAAAAAATTTGGGTTTTAGGGATTTTTTTCCATTGCACATTTCTGTAAATTGTGAAGGACTTTTTATCATGTCAGAATATGATGTTGTTTTTGGGATGAGGTCTTTGGTGTCAACAAAAATTCGTAGGCGAAAAATTGAAATTTTGTTATCGGCACGAACACTTAAAAAAACAGCTTTTAATAAAGCATTGCCATAGCATTTACAAAAACTCTGATTTTAAAAAAATAAGTTAATGACCACAGCTAATAAAACATAGAAAAATGTCATTTTGAGCACGTGATTATATGAAATGAAATAAACAGGAAATGCGATATTTTTTTAAACAATCAATGCGAGGCAAAAAATTTCGGATCCTTTGCAATACTAAAGTGACTCATTCAATGAAACAATTAAAATGAACAAAAATATGATTTAACTTGCACGAGCACATGGCGCTTGGTCGTTCAAGAAATGATGTCCTGACATGATTCATTGAAATATGCATATCATATTTGATTTTAATCTTTATTTACTAGCTTTTACCCGCGACTTCGTACGCGTGGAAATTTTGATGTGTATATGTGAGAACTGACAGTCTAATCACAATGCAAAATGTTATCAAACCGTACGCATGCTTTAATTTTCAACGTCAGTTGGAGCAACTCAAAAGCGTCAATTCTAAACTCTAGTTGGGGTCAATTAATGTTCCTCCCCCCATTTTAACAGGTTGTGAGAAATTCCTTTGACCTAACTGCAAATATTGTCCAAAGACTTGTCAGAGTGGTTAAATTAATGTAAAAGACCAGGCTTGGGAAATGAATCACTTTGCTAATCCCTCTTGCAATAAGTCTAATTTGTACTCTGCTTCGAATCCAGTTAGTGTTGTTGACTCATGTCTCCAAGCATATCTCGATATTTGATTCTTTGGTAACTTTCAGAAGACATTTGAGCCGTGGTGGCCTGATGGTAAAGTTTCGTCTTTTGAGTCGTAGAGTTTCAAGTTGGAGACCCGATTACCCCGAACCCTCGTGTGAGGGGGGTCTGTTGCACGTTGAATCCGTCAGGGCCAAACGTCCTCCCGCCGGTGTGGTGTGGAGAAGAAGTGCCAGCTCAGGTGTCGTCCTCGCCATCTGACCACAGTTCAAATTTACGAGGTCCGTCCCAAAATAGCTGTAGAGTTTCTTTACAGCAGGTTAATATAACTCTAATCAAACCCTGGCAGTGGTGCTCATGTTCTTTTGTCTGGACTAGAGCGGTCTATAATAGCTTAAATAGACAGTTAAGCCTAACCTCGACTCAAATTGACGAGGTCTATCCCCAAATAGCCCTACTGTTGCTTTACAATGGGACGTTAATATAACAAAACTAAACTTCTTTCTTATATACGAAACACACACACACACACACATATCTATATTAATAAAAATGCAACTCGAAATGCGTTGCCAAGCGCAAAAGTGGAGAACGGCTTGACCGATTCGGCTAATTTTTTAAAAATATTTTCGTTAAGACACGAGGATGGTTCTTATGGAGAGAAAAAATTTTATCCATCTATTTTTAAGATCCCTAACTTAGGAAGACTTTATAGCTGCTAAAATGCATATTTTTTTTTAAAAAAGCAAGAAAACCGCCCATTTAGTTTTTTAAAAATTGCATTCCATTTTACCCTGCATTTTTTTCCCTCCTTTTTATTCATTCGAATTTTTATTGCAGCTCCTTCGAAAGCGGTTAACCTCGAACTTACAAAATTACTTAATTTCCTTATTAGTTGGCTCATCCAGAGACATTTATTATTTTAATCCTCATATTAATATAAAGTCGTTTAAGGGAATGAAATATTTTTAAAAGATTTTTGCATTTCATTACTTAATACTTTCATTTAATTGCGTTTAAAACTAAATTCAGTAATACGCTACGCGAGTGAGATTCGTCATTGTACGTGAACGGGTTAACTGCATCATGCAATATCGTAAACATATTATTCAATTTCTTGTGGTGGACTAATAGCAGAAACGAAATAACCTTTATTAACATTAATAAAAATGGACCGCGAAATGCGTTGCTAAGCGCAAAACTGAAGAACGGCTAGACCGATTCGGCTAATTTTTTAAAAATATTTTCGTTAAGACACGAGGATGGTTCTTATGGAAAGAAAAAATTAATAACTGCGTGGAAAATAGTTAAAACGACACTTTTCTTACTTTCACGCCAAAATTCTTCATTTCCTTCCCCCATACCAACTGAGTTAGATAGCAGGAAGTAATAAATTATGATTTGTTTAGAAAGAAATACGCGAAGTCAGTTGGTTTTCATTCATAGATAACGGGATGTTTAAAAAAGAAAGAAAATAGTTGCTTTTATTATTAGTCGGTATGAATATTTAATCTATGCCTGCTCAGTCTGGGCAGGGAAGAAAAAAAAGTAATAACAAAGGGAAAAAGGGTTTATAGAAAGAAAAGTAGTGAAGAAAAAAAGGATAGAAAAGAAAAAAAGGGTGTGTGTGTCACCATTATTTCGTGTGTGCGAGGCATTTTCCAAGCTATTTTTAAGCTTTTGCATCTCTTGAAAATCAATTGTGTCTTTATTTGTTTAGTGTGTTTACATTTATGAAAATTTGAATCTCATTATTCTATAAAAACAGAATTTTAGACCTTTCCCTCCACCATTTAAGTAAAATATCAATTCCGGGACAATCATTTCTCGGATAGAAAGAGAAAGATGAGTAGTACAGTGAACAGATCATCTGAAGAAAATAATAATAAATAATACTATAAATGAATTATATGATTATCAAAATTTGTTTGGTTTAAAAATATTTTGGTGAAAAACCTGTTATGAGACACAGCTACATAAAATATTAGCGAGCATTAATACTGGTGAACCGACTGGTCGCCAAAGGCGGCTAGTATATATATATATATATA
>JAOUZG010034401.1:686180-710482 GCA_026289955.1 Argiope argentata | reverse complement strand
TGCTATTGTTCGCCGATGCCTTAAAAAACGTTCACATAACAATAGCATTTAAGAAACATATTTTATTTTGTTAAATTTTGCGTTTACATTTGTGGTGAAGGCTTTATAAGTTAGATAAATCCCTCGGATCGAGGTGTTCTTTTTTATCAAATGGTAATGTTACTCGGCTATAAAACCTAAGATTGGGGGTTCGGTCCTAGAGCCATCCTCACCCGCCAAAATGGTGGCCGCGCCTTTAAGTAAAGCAACCTTCGTGCACAGCTTCATACAAGTATCGTGGCGCCCTCTATCGGCAGCAAAAGTCATCAGTCGCATTAAATATAGCAGTAAACATCACCACCAACATACACACGCTATAAACTTGGCGCAATTGTATCATTCGTCTAACCACCGACTCACGGTGGAAAAGTTTTATAAGCCAGATAACACCCCTCGGATGGAAGTCTCACTTATGGTCTAATGGTGATGTTACTCTATTACAAACCCTAAGATTGGGAGTTCGGTCCTAGCGCATCCACTAAACATTTAACCCTTTGCAGCCCAAAAAATAATTAGATGCAAAATTATTCACCTAATACAAAGATTTGTTTGTGCCATGGAAAATAAATATACATAATTCTTTTAAGTCGAATTTCTTTGAAAAATTAATCTACATCTATTAACAATTATGTAGGTGTTTTTAACAATTAAATTTGAAAAATGAATAAATAAAGGGTCAAAATGAGGCATAATCTTGAACGGTGAGTCAGAGGCACCATCGGAGTGCAAAGGGTTAAATTCTATGAAGAATACTTCTAAGAATTCATTAATATACTACTCGCGTAACCATTTACGATCCTAAAGAAAATTCAATTTAGTAGCAATTATTTTCCATCGAAAGAAGAAAAACACGTTGCAATGCACAAGGGTGCCTTACATTCTTTGCACATCTAGACAACCTCTTTTCTTGAGTTTTTGCACTTTATATCCTCGTCTCTGTTCGGCAAATTATTTCCAAGATTAACTAAATGCACATCACCCGGAACCACAGACTTCTTTGTCTGGAAGCTAGCAGAACAGCATATCCTTTTTCTTGAGTCTAAAGCATATACGGATTTCCCTAAGCATGAACTCGCAATCTGAGTATTTGTAGCCGAGTAACCTGACCACAATACAAAATCAATTGCCTGCATATCGAGATGTTATCTGGCTTATATAGCTTTCACCACATATTCCCCCCACTAGTGAGTTGGTGGTTAAGACAAACGATACAATTGCGCCAAGCTTATGGCGAGATTATGTGAGAATTGGCGGAGATGTTTGACAGTCGTATTTAAATCACCTGATGACTTTTGCTGCCAGTAGAGGTCGACACAAAGCTGTATGAAGCTGTGTCCGAAGATTGATTATTCCAAGGTCGCTGATCGCATCCGGATCCCCATTAAAGCGAATGCAAATTTCCTTAGGTTTGAACTCTTGATCTGAGGGTTTGTAGCCAAGTAATACGACCACAATACAAAAGCAATTGCGTGCGTATTGTAAATGTTATCTGGATTATACAAATATCACCACAAGGCCTTACCTGACAAGCTAATGCTTTACGAAATTTTAATTGTTCAATTTATTATTAAAATTATTATTGTCTATTCGTAGTATAAGACTACGATGTCAAAGTCAAAAAGAAAATAAAAGATACGATGCTCGAATGACTTGATCCTGTTCTATGTAATAAGAGGGTAGAATTTAAAAATAATTTCCTTATTTACAGCCTTATGTAGGTAGTCTGGAGGCATTTAACAATGTGAGGGAGTGATGCAGTTGATGACACAGATGACCTGAAATGTCAATTATCAAGTGGAGGAACTGGGGAACATTACAGTGGTCAACAGGTATCTCAAGGCAAGAGAGCCGAATCTTTATAGTGACAATATTTCACAGGTCTTCCTATTTTGGTATCTCTTTTCCTTGATCAATCTTTTCTATCATTATATTCACCGAAAGATTTCAAAAGAAGATGCTTCTATTTAATATTCTTTATTTTTGTTTGTTTTACAGATGCCACAATCGTTGATCAAACGATTGTGACATCTGTTACAGCAATCAACAAAACAACAGCCGTATTGTCCTTCTCCTTTAATGCAGAAACGTATGCCATAGTTAGGTACATTGATTCTCCTATATGTTGTTTGTGAGGAAATTTCTGAATAAAATCAATATACTACAGATATTTTGAGACAATAAATACGCATTGGCTATACAAAAAAAAAACATTTATTTGTTATAGCATATTGTTGCGAATTCACTATTTCCCCGTCCCTCTGGTTTTTTTGCGATTTAATGGTCAAGGTAGAAATGAACAGTTCATTGGTAGAAAACAACGACGACGTTTATTAACACAAAGGAAAGTACGCAAATACACAGAGACGTCAAATACACAGCCGAGACAAAGGCAGAGCTACACACAGCAGCACACTAAAATCAACAGCAGCTTACACGTTGTAAACGGTAGTGATAACAGCCACAGCACACAAAGCGACTAGGCAAGAATCAGCAGGAGAGGGGATCTACTAAACTTCGCTCTACGGTCTCTCCAAGCGGCTGAAATTCACCACTGTCTCCTCGCTTCAGCTATATCCAACAGCCGATTCACTACTACACGACTGGCTACTCCACACACGACACAACGCTGCTTCCACAATAGACAACAGGGATCGGCACACAGCTAACCACTTGAACTCTACACAACGGTGATACTTCGCCAGGCTATTCCGCTGTTGCTTCGACGACTCATTTCTTGACTCAAATTCCAACAATTCTAGTTCAATTCCTTTATGCTTGAAACTGCCGGCTTTTTATAGTTCTCGGGAGGAGGAGCGAGAAGGTTCTCAGACCAATCAGGCGCATCTTAATTCCTGTAGAAAGAATCGCTTCCTTCAAAATATTTTTTTGTCGCCAAGCTCTAAGATCACTGACGAGGCCCCCATAACACTTTTTAAACAGTCTTTCTTACGATGAAACTAATCGTACTTGGAAGCAACTTTACAGGTTTGTAGCAATAATAATCCGAAGTTGTTTCTTGGTAATTCCTAGTAAGACCTTTCTATTGTATAACAAAATGAAAATGATATTATTTAGCAAAGTATCACGTTTATGGATAATATGGAAAATGCAATAAAGCAAAGAGAGAAAATGCATTATGTAATTGAAAAGAAAAAAAGTTATCTTTTAATTATATATTAAAGATAAAAAAAATGGCTTATACATTGAAAAAAAAAACGAAAAATGAAATTTCTTATGCATTATCTATTCGAAAAAGAAATCGTATATACTTTCTTAAAGGTAAGATGTATTTGTAATACTCACGATAAAGCAGATCAGTAATACATTACAATGCTTACAATTGTAATCGATGGCTGATTATCTAATATATAAGCTTTGAGATTTTTTGTGCTAAGTAATTGCGAATCAAAGTCAAGGCAATATGATTTTGTTTAAAGATCGCAGTGGAGAATTTTATGTAATAAATTAAGGAAAGGAATTAAGGAAGGGATTTCTAATCATCTAAAAAGATCTAAACTGAGCATTCTGTGCATACAGTTTAGATCTTGTTAGATGATTAGATGTAATTTAAAAATAATTCACATTATTAGAAAAATATTCATACTAGTGTTATTTAATGCAGAATATATTTGACATATGTGTTATAAGATTCAAAAGCGAAATATTTTTTTAGTAAGTCTTCAAAATAACACATTAAAGACCAAAAAATAAAGGATTTGGAACATTTATAATTCTTTCACAAAATAGTAATTTTATTTGTGTGTTTCGAAATTCTATTCAATGTTTCCAAGATAACACATTAAAAATACAAAAGCAAATTAGATGAAGAGACTTCGAATATCTATTTATTCCTCATCAAAATAGTATTTGTATTTGTATTTTTTGAAATTTTACACAATTTTAATTACAATTTCTTCAGGGAAACTACTTCTATGGGCCCTAATCATAATTTTCTTTTAAAGAATTAAATGCTAATGTAAAATAAAATAATCACAAATAAAATTAGCCTCCTTTGACGATTAATTGTTCCCCCTCCATCTATATATTTAAAATAATTAACAAATAAATAAAAATTGTTCTTACCACTACAAATATTATACTGATTTCATCAATTTTTATTTCATTTTAAATTAATTGTATCAAAGGGCATATGAATTTCATATCAAATCAATAATGCCTTTGTGTCAATCGATGCTAATTTCTGAGGAACATTTTAAAAGTATCATTCCATTTTTCTTTCTTTGTTTGGAAAATCTAAAACGAACTTGACAGGAACAATCATTAAATAAAATATTTGATGTATGGATTTAACACATTTCATTTTCGTGCTCATAACTACTTCATATGCCATCAAGTGCTATCAGTCCTTTCCGCATCCATTTTCGTGAGATAAAGCTTAAGAGAAAGTCCCCAAGCTCAACAACTGGACCGATTTCGCCGAGAGAGATAACACGGTAATTCATATACTATACTCTAATTGACATATTAATAACAGAATAATTTAAATATGTTATTCTTCGAAATTGCAAAAGCATCTCCAGGATTCCACAGCTCATAAAAGTACATCCGCATTTTCCCATCACGAACATGCAAATTTTGAGCAAAGTTTAAGCACATATAACGTTCACACTAGCCTTGATAGCTGCTATCTGGAATAACAGACATTTCTATAAACCTTATTACGTACTGTTTGGGAAAAAAGTATCAAGAGACTCAATGCTATTTAAACAGATGGAATGTCTTCTCTAAGTTATTCGAAGTAAAATATTTTTACCGTCCTTCCTTTGCTCGCCACTCAGTTCTTTAACTATAATCTTTGGGAAGCATTTGGATCACACAGGTAATAAACTTTATAATGTTTTAATTCATTTTTAATATTAATAATTCGATAAGAAAATAAATAGAAAAATCTTAAAGAAAGTCAAACCACTAATCCGATTTTGTTTTTGTATTACTCATAAAAACAAGCCGCCTCTGGCAACCTGCTAGTTTGCCAAGCTTTTTCACTTTTTAAGCTGTTAAATGAATGCTGTTTTTTAAAATTTCATCTTGTTAGTTGATGTGACTAAAAAATAGGAATTTAATTAAATCAAATTGTTATAAATTATTGTAAACTAAAATTAAAGAAAATATATGTTCCGAAATGAAAATAGGAAATCCTACTTCGTAGTTAATGTAAAAAAAAAAAAAGAAATTAGCAACGGCAAAATCACGTGGTTGAATGTTTTGATGGATGCATTTGAATTTATATATAGCAGTAAGAAGATTAGTGTAAATTATGTATTAAAGCTAAATTAAAAATAAATAAATAAATGATTATACAGATTGAAACTAATATCATTAATAAGAAAGCTTTTGAATTTTAAGATGATGACTAATCCCCAAAAAAGATATGATGTTCAATTTCTATAGTTAAGAATTAATGTTATCTGTTGGCTGTTGAGCTCGATTAAATTTTTTGTTTCGTCGCTTGCTTGCTGATATTTTTTATATCTTGTTCCTTTTGACTAAATAGCGCGTTTTCATGATGCGGTGAGCACTTTCCAGATTATTTCTAATGGTATTTTTAAGCTTCATTATTTAACAATACTGATTCTAAGAAAAATTTATTACTTCCACGCTTTACTTCCAATAAGGCTAAATAAAAAAATTGTAAAAAATATATAATGGAAGTAAAGATTTAAAACATTTGGATTAAAATTTCCTCGATTATTACATACGAAATTGAAGATAATTTTTTGCATTTAATAACCATGTGGTATATGGAATCAATATCGTTTGTTAGCTCAAATTGTGTTAGCTCATTGATAATTTTGTTTGTTAGCTTAATTTGATTTAACTTATTGACTTAATTTCGCCCGTTAGCTGAATTTATGTTAGCTTATTGACTTAATTTTGTTTGTTAGCTTAATTTGATTTAACTTATTGACTTAATTTCGCCTGTTAGCTGAATTTGTGTTAGCTTATTGACTTAATTTTATTTGTTAGCTTAATTTGATTTAACTTATTGACTTAATTTCGCCTGTTAGCTGAATTTGTGTTAGCTTATTGACTTAATTTTATTTGTTAGCTTAATTTATGTAAACTTTGTTGACTTCAAGAATAAAATCTCCATGTCGACTGATTGTGCTCAGCTGCGGGCATACTGAAATTGTTTTAAGAATGTTTATACTTGTCTCCTGGAAAATAATTCTATCGAGTTGCAAACAAATAAAAAACAGAAGAAATAACCATGGGTAATTACAAAATTCGCATGACTTTGAAGATGCACTTTTTCTCATCCTACCTACCTATCAAACAAATGTGGATTCCATCAGTGACCAGGACAATAATCCTAGATATCAGGACATTTCTGCAATTGAGATAAGGTGTAAATGAGAATTGAATCCAACAATATTAGTTTAGTTAGTTAGTTATATTAATGTCCCGTTGTAAAGCAATGCTAGGGATATTTTGGAATGGACCTGGTAATTTTGAACGGTCAGATGACAAGGGCGACATCTGAGCTGGCATCCCCGCTCCACTTCATACTACACCAGTGGGAGCACGTTTGGCCCTGACGGATTTAACGTGCAACAGAACCTCCCCCCCCTCACACACGGCATTCCTTCGGTGTAATCGGGTTTCGACACCTTCCGGCGGCCGGGCGGGGAAATTCCCCCCGGGCTCCCCCCCCCCCCCCCCCCCCCGATAATGTAAGGGGACCCCCTCCCTCGACAATAACAGGCCACTACCATTCCCCGACAATGTAAGGGGAATGCTATTCAAGAATTAAGAGAGACCCTCTAATGATGTAATATCAGAAGCAGGATAAGAGAAAACGTTTATCTTAAAATAAGAATAAATCTGGCTATATTTTGGGTGAGAAAGTTTTGCCTTAAATATTTTTCAAGAAAATTAGGAAAAATTCTGTAAATTTCATCTTAGCAAGAATTGTTTATTTTGTTAATTTTATACTTCACTTCCGTACTTTTAAATTCTAGAACCAACGATTTAGCAACGTGAAAATATTCTGTTCTTTCCTGACTCACAGAAAAAATTTATAAAATCTTTAACAAAATTTGAGGTAAATTCCAACTGTTAAATAATATAAATTCGATAAAATCTTCCCTACAACACTATAAATAAATAAATATTCAGGTAAAAGAAGTTGACAGTATATTTGTACGTAAATCTTTTTTAAATAGTGCTAAGTAAATTTAATTATGTGACGAATGCTAATCATCAAACGCAATTCGAAATGCATGTTGAACTTCTGGTGGTATATCTTACGCTCCCAAATATTTCTGACATTTAAATACTTTAGTAAATACTGTCAACCTAAAGCTTTATTTGATAATTTTATCTTTTAACTGCCCACTATTTTTTGTGTGTTTTGTAATAGCGAATATGAATAATGATGTTAAGTTAGCAGCTCAAACTTGGAAAAGAGAAATTTCTGGAAGTGGCTGGTTCTCGCCACCCTGATTAGAGAAAAGGCATGGGCTCAGCTCCCCTTTCAGATGATAAGGCTTGCCTTCTACAAGAAGGGCTGTACCAGGGACGTTGGTGACCTTTAGGACTCAATCTTAATTTTCGCCAATTCTGCTTCGATGTTGTAAAGAAGTCGTAAAACTTCTCTCCCTTTTTAAGAGACACATGTTTGAACATTATTACATCTGGTCAGCTGTGGGACGATTCCTTCCTTTGTGAATTATCCCTCTTAGTGTCACCATCTGGACGTGAATAGATTCGAGATAATAGATCACCCGTGCTGTTTACGGTCCTTTGAAGAAGGGAACCGTGTCAAAACCTCAGATGTAACTATTTCTCCTATGGGACCACTCGAACTGGAATAAGTTCCGACACATGCGTTTTACGGCCCTTTGAAGAAAGAAGTGCTAAAACCTCAAGATGTGAACATTTCCCTATTGTGAAGGATTTGCTAAGGGCGTGGACGATTAGAAAATATTTCCATGGTTAACTGCTGATCACTGTGAATATTTCTGAAGAATTATTGGATTATCAGCATCTCCAGAGCACCAATGTGAATCTGAGAGGCGGAGTTTGACCGAAGTTAAAATGGAAGGTTTTGAGAGGACAAGAGGAGCGGTGAGCTGACTGATGAGATCAGCTGATCCGACTAGAGACGAGACGAGAAGAGCTGTGAGCTGAGCTGAAGAACTGGACAGTTGGAGAGATACCTCGTGATCCCGAGGGCCACAGAAGAATTTTCTTTTTAGAGAAGCTTCGAGCTTCGGAAAGGACCTACCGGAGATATCCATTGATCTCTTGAGCTATACGCAGTAGCTGGATACGAAGACAGCCTGTTAGTTTTCCTTCTGTAAGTTGTGGAACTGTTATCCCAGATGTAAATATTTCCCAGCATATTAACATAGATGAGGACGAGTTATTGTTTTGTTATTGTATAAAGCTGTAAATAAAACATTTGTGTTTAAACGCCATCCATTTATTTGATCGACCAGGATCAAGTCATTACAATGTAAAGTTATTCAGATTTATCCATGTATCTTTCGGCGGTCAGACTAGGTTATGATACTACGGTTAAGATATTAATTATTGTTTATAATAAAATGCTGTAAGCATATTTCAGTCAATAAAATGCCACTTTTTTATTGATTCACAATTACTGATACTTTTAATTATTATCCTTTTATCTTTATGATTGGTGGGAAATTAAACTTTTGAATTTTTTTTCAGAGGGTTGTTGCCTTCTTTGTTTTCTAGGATGTACAGATTCCTTCAATTTTCTGTCCTTCTTTTGGAAATAATATTTCTGCAAGGGTATGAAGTTCGGAAACCCCCTCACATTATATTTATATATGCAGATGATTTGGTATGTTGAATTAGTTTCATTATATTAACCCAATAATTTATGTTTATAACAAATTATGGGTGTTTATTTATCTTTATTTTCAAAACTAGGATATAGTAACAGTTAAAATATGAAGAAATTCTGCTATTTCAGGAATTTGTAATTTAATTTTGTTTGTTTTACAGAATATTGTTTCGCAATAAAGTAAATTTTATTGCACCATCACAAAACACAATTTAATCACACAACATAAATACAAGAATCTCATTATCTCAATATTAATTATCTAACAGGAATCTGATTACTGCAGCAGCAGGAATTATCTAGCGGAATTATCCAATAAAAATCTAATTTTCTCAGCAGGAATTATCTAACAAGAATTTTATCTCTACAGAAATTATCTAACAACAATCTCATTATCTAAACAGGAATTATCTCACAAGAATCTAATTATTTTAACCGAAACTATCTAATAAAAATCTAGTTTTCACAGCAGGAATTATTTAATAAGAATTTTATCTTCTTAACAGAAATTATCTAACAAGAATTTAACTAACTTAACAAGAATTTTCTAATAAAAATTTAATTTTCTAAGCAGGAATCATTTAACAAGAATCTCACTATCTCTACAGTAATTAAATAATAAGATTCTAATTTCCGAACAGGAATTATCTGACAAGATGTATGACCTCGAAGAAGTCATGTGTTGATGAATTCAGAACAAAGGATACTATTAGTATCTCCAATAACAGTATCTGTTCTTCATTTTTACTTTTTTTATATGAAGCATAAAAGGAATATAGATAAAAAAATTCAAATTCGAGACTTTGAGGAACCTGAATGTTTCAGATATGCATCCGAAAAACATGTTTGTTACTGTCTGTGGCTACAACGACTTAAGGATGTTTTTGGCCATGGCATATGAAATTTAGTAAATGGACTAAACGCCAAATTTATATATCTCTGAGAAATTTGGAAAGAAATCTATTCATAGCAGGTCCGTATCTCTAGTGGTTCGAATGCAAGTGAACTTGATAACAAGAAAACGCGGAACGCTAAGTAGATAAAATTTAATACACAAATTTAGAGCCTAAAATATGAATTATAATTAAAGATTGTTACAAATCTGCCGATCGGGTGACAGCCTGCCGCATGTATGTCACAATAATTCGTAAACTCAGAGGTTAATTCAACAAAAATCGGTATGGTATCATGTGACTACAATTGCAGCTCCATATCAAATTTTAAAATCAGTTGATCTGCAAAAGGCCGTTCCAAAAACATATTCTTACGATAATAAAATATTATAGGAGACTCATGCTGAAATCTTACATTTTAAAACTATTGTTTGCCAATCATACACATGAAGTACAATTTAGAAGCATCTGTGGAAAAAACACAGTATCTCTGAAATTTTTTTCTTAGAGTTTCTTGAAAGAAATCATAGTTAATTAGGTTGTTTCCTGTTTTATAAATAAAAATCAGAGTGAAATGCTTTGCAAATTTTATTCCGATAAATGTGGACGATCATAACTGGCTAAATGAAATGACCCGTTCTTGAACATTGCAAACTACAGTAATTTTTTTTTAGTTATCTGGAAGTTAAAGTTAAATTTTTAATCATAGATAAGAGACGGAGAACCATTTGTAAATTCCTTGATAACGAACTATGAAAATAATATTTTTATTTTACAATTGAGAGTCTTTTGGTCAGCTATTTTCATTGAGACTACCCTTGGAGTTCATTTAGGAAGGCCAAAAGATATTCTGAGAGCTATTGTTTAAACAAAATTCCAAAATTTGAAATGGATTTCTGGAAATTTATTGTTGATTGAATAACTAAAACCAGTGGAAGTGGTCTCATCTAAACTTTCTCATATACTCCTAATCGATTTTTTTATTCAGGGAAAGTAATTATTATCCTTAAATAATAATAATTATGAATATCATAATACTAATAATCATAATAACCAAAATTAACTTTCTGATAATTTACATTCTTTGTTGCCGATTTCTTAGGAAGTTAGATGCAGTTTCTGTGTTTTTCTACAGTCGTCATTTTTTAAATTCAACTTTAGGGCATGAACGACATCAGTCTGAGGGGTTCCCCACAAATCCCAACACCAAACATCGATGCCCTCGGTCTAAATGGAATGTTCTTGGACAACTATTACGGAGAATGGCTCTGCACGCCTTCCAGGGGTGCTTTTCTCACTGGAAAGTACCCTCTTCGATTAGGTAGGACTCTTTCCTTCATATTCGTTTTGAGAACCAAATAAAGCCCCATACACACAGCTATAAAGTAGAATGAGTTATTTACCAATAAAATAGTATAAAGAGTGCTTCAAATTGATTATATGGAGTAAACATTATCTACAACATCATCAATTAAAATGGTAATTGCAGTTAGATTTTTCTTTAAGTTTTTCAGATAAATAATACTAGGGATACAAAATATTTTTAGGATGAAGGGCCAAAATATGAAAAGGGATCATGTTGAGTGCCAAAGCAGCGCGAGAATGTTAAAACATGTTATAAACGTGAAAACGGTTTTTTATGGCAATACGCATGAAATGCAATTATTACTTTACATATTTTACTCATGCACACATTATGCAATAAATAAATGAATAAAACCCAAACATTATAGATATGATTAAAATGCTTCATCACCAAAAAAAGGACTCCTGCTAAAAAGGTTGCAAACTTGAAATAGATTAACAGAGGAAAACTTTTTGGTATACAGAGAACACAATTTAAATTTTGAGAAAAAAATTAATTATCAAAATTAGTAAGAATTAATGAAATGACTGGGAATGAATATTCGAAGTTATTAATTTTATGTTGGATTTAAGATTGTTTGTGCCAATACGTAGAACAGAAGGAAGGTTCTCATCTGCTATTCTATTTCTTATTTTTGATTTGTTTAAATTCATTAGTGAGAAAGTTTGCTCACTAATATAAGTACTGCCAAAGAAATTTGCACATGCAGCTTCATTTTATTTTAAGCACGAAAATTCCTCAATTGAGTCTTTATAAAATTCTAATATCGGTTTTCCTTTGAACTGATTTTTGAAAAACTCAGAATTTTGTAAATCAATAAAGGTTAGCTACATACTCTCAGCCACTAGATTTACATCAACAGAAAATGGAAAAGAAAATACATCAATTTTTGTTTGTCACTTTTCAAAATCTTAAAACCGATGATCAAATGCATTACGCAAGATTTAAATTTGATCCTCATACTACATTTTCATGTGTGGAAATTTTTCACTTCCGCAAGCTTCTCCTACACGAAAAGTCGTAATTGCTCGCAGGTAGCCATGAATGGAACAAACGGAAAGGCCGTGTAATAAAAAGTAAATAAACCTAACGAACAACTGTAACTTATTTATTCTGGTGTAGAATTGTTTTCTCATCAGGTTTTTTCCCTCTTTATTTGAAAAACTCTCAATTCATATTAAATTAGTCTTATTTTATTAACAACATTCGCGGGCCAATTTTGACCCGCGGATCATAGGTTGTTCATCCCTGAATTATACAACGAAGAATGAAAATAAATGGATTAGGTTTCACTTTTAATTCTGAATATAATGCATTCATTATAATTAGACAAAATAGGAAAAATTATATTACAGGAAAACAAAGTTGAAGCTTAGGATATACTATTAATATTAAACTTCGGTACATGTTGAATTTCCCCCTTATTTTTTTAAAAAAATAACATCAGAGGACTGAAAATGTATTTCAATATTTAGAAAAGATTTTAATTTTACACCAGAAACAAAAAAATTATACAGACGGTAAGTAAAATATAGCAGCTCAAAATTGAAGTGACCTGCAAAGGTATTAAGAACAGAAAGAGTTAATTCAAGTAAATTTCAAATGAAACAACTTAACGCGACAAAAATTAATTTCTATGAATTTATTAGGAAATACTAACAATTGTTCGTCTACGATGAACAGAGAAAATACTCGTATCTTTTAGAGAGTTATAATAAAGTGATCTTCTAACTCTAATGGTACCATGACAGCAATTATTGATACAATTACTTAACTAGCAACATCATTTGTTTCAGTTTGCTTAATTTTGCAAGGGAATGTTTAAAGAATTACCAGATTAGTATCTATTAGTCGTTGAATGTTCACAGGCAGTTATGGTTGTATCAATCAGTTCTTCCAAATGTATTTCATATATATTATAAAGTGTTTTAAACAAGAAATCCAATTGTTAGATTTATTTGAGAGATAGCATTTATTTCTAGCAGTTTCTGAGCTACACAAATCCAATGTGATAGAGCATTATCGTCCCTAAAGACCAAGCTTTGTGCAAATAATCGGTTCATTTAAAAAGAATCACTAGATGATAATAATAATTTTACAATTATGTTCAACACAACATGTCTTTAAAAGGGCATATTAGAATCAATATAATAATTTCCCCTTCATGTTATTGAGATAAAACGTTTTACCAATTGTGTTTATTATGGCTAGTAATGAGAGTCCTTCCAGAAACTGAAACGATTCTCGTCAGTAAATAAATGATAATATGATTTCCTTTTGAAAGTTCCCAAATCTGCGTGTTTCTTTCACTAAAGTAAGTGGTGGGGCCTCTGATCCAAAAGAGAAACACCGAGCTTAATATTTTGTTAGTTTTAGTGGCACAATAGCCATTCATTGACTATACTGCTCCAGACTTGATACCGAATTTCTATACTTAAATTAAAGCACTTGCGGGTGAATGGATAGAACTAAACTAGCAACGTTAAGGCTCGTAGCCACATAACATGACTACTAGGCAAAAGTGATAATTCTTGTCCGGAGGATATTATCTGGTTTATGAAACCGTAATTTTGGAGCAGGCAACCTATCAAGCAGGGATTAGAGTTAACAGGGCAACTTCTGAACCAGGGATTGGAATTCCAATATGAATATTTTGAACAAAAGAGGGGTAGGTATAAAAATAGATCAAATATAGCAAGCATGACTTTAGAACCTGTAAAGAACATTAATTTAATTTGTTGCTCACTATGTATTACCACGAGCATAGGATGAAAAATAGCATCAAAGTTTTTGGTAACTATTCCATTGACTTGCTCATGAAATGCAGTTAGAAGAAATCCTTTTGGTGACTTCAAATATGGGAACATGATAAGCAATTATCATTGTCCCACGTTTGAGGATGCATGTAGAAACGTTAACCTAACCTAAGAGTACCATAGAAACCTTTACCTAAGAGTTTACCACGCGCCGGTGTTATCATCTAAAGTTCAAACACAGCTGCGAAAAATATGGCGGCAGTCAGATAACGAATTGCAATACACGATAAAATACGAATAACAAATTACAATATACGAATTAACAAACATTCTATTTTAATATTATAACAAGCAAGTTTACCGACATGCTAAAATTTATCCTTTGATTGCTGGCGTAAATTACAATTTTCTTTTAATATTTGCGAATTTGCATTAAGAGAATTTCAATTACACGATGTTTACCAAATGCTCTTATTGCAGGTTTACAACATTCTGCCCTTCATGTGGGTGAAGCTTCCGGGCTGCCTCTACGCGAGACTATTTTACCACAATATTTGAAAAATCTGGGCTATCAAACACATATGGTCGGAAAGGTGAGTTTTATGGGAGTGCACTTTACTCCATTTAGTATATAAAGAGAGATGATAAGTAAAATATTGTTATTTAGAGCTCATTTACAAAGATTTGTTGATATTTCCTATATATTTTATTTTATTTTATACGTTGAAATTTTTATTTAGAATAAAAAATAAATAAGTTTATATTTTCATTCTAAAGGGCAAATGTAGCATTACAAGCTGAATTTAGGAGATAATAACACGTGTAAAAACTTTAAAAACGAAACGTTTTCAGTGATTAATGAATATTAATTTAAAATTTTAACTCAAAAATATTTAGTAGTATTAATAGGTGGAATGTGCAATACAATAAGAGTAAAAGTAGAAATGAAATACACTAAATGTAAGAAAATCCTTTAAATTTAAAAAATGAAATATCCAAAATATATTTCTACGTTAAAGTGTTCGTTAAATATGATTCATTTAGTAAAATATTCCTTTTTTTATTCATAATATTATTTTATAACTCAAAATCAGTCTCCCTTGGAGAGAAAACTATTTTTCTTCATAAATAAATTTTTCATTGTCTAAACGGCAGTTATATGATGTGAGTTTCATTTTGTGATTGAATTCTAAATTATATTCTTTAATAACTGAGTTTTAATCTAAATGATAATTTTTTACGATGATTAATCTGCAATTGAAAGAGAGATGCGAAATTGAATCATGCAAATAGAGATAAGAAGGAATGACAAATCAATGAAAGTGGTATTCTATGCAGCCAAAAAATAAGCATAATTTAGAGTAACAATAAGAAACTATATTTTAATTGAAAATCATTTTAAAATTGTTACAGAAATTTCGTCTGGCGAGTGTCAAGCAAATTAAATAACGAACGATGATAGAACAAGAAAATATAAAAGCCGAAACTCACAAGAGAATAGCAAACCCAACATTAAACAAACTCCACGTTGTTATTAAACAACCGAAACAGCACAAGCAACTATAACTCATTGGAAAACAACACTCCAAACAGAACATTCACTCAATTATTATTTTTCGTATTACTCATTCGCTTTTGTAGTTTTCGTTACAGGGCACTGAAAGATCTAGAAATATCTCTTATTTTGGCTTCTAATAGAAATCATTCCGAAATATTCGCATACTGGAAAACTTTTTTGTCATGAAATTTATCATCAAACTGCCAAACGGTCGCCAGGTTTATCGCCAAGATGCATATACTCGCATCCGTTCGAGTTACCGGTAAAAGCAACGGCTCTTAAAGCACTTTAGGAGGTGGTGGTATAAGTCTCTTTCTTATTAAGAGATTAATAGCGCAAGTAAGCAATTTAACAGATCCTTTGAAATATAGAGTGAAATTTATTGACTTACAATTGCATCGCTTATTTTACAGTAAATATGTTAATTTAAAAATATAATCATTGTAAGAACGTATCCCTTCCTTACGAGAAGAAGATAATTTAGACAAATCAACAAGTAATTCTGATAGAAATCACGTTTCATTTATAAAAGCATACTTTTCTACTATCTACACGTAGGAGCCAATAGAGTGGTAGTAGAAAATAAAAATAAGCTAGGCTCGATAAATATTTCTCATTTGTTTCAAATATACTTTTCTAAAATAACTAAAATATTTTCTAATGGATGCATGCAGTTTTAACTTGTTAAACAAGTAATATAAAAAAAACTTTTAAAGTCGATTCCTACTTAAGTCCACAACGAAAATTTTTATTTTAGTTCCTTTTTATTAAATAATTACAATTAATATAAATAATTTAACAAAAAATGATTGGTTTTCTCAAGAATCGAACTCGCATTCTTCACCTTCACGTGAAAAAAATGAAATCCTTGCATTTTACCGATTGAGCTATTGCCTCTTTGTTTCAACCTTCATTACAAACTGCTAAAACTCTATTTAAAGTATTAAAATTAAATTTAATTAAATTAATGCATTAATATTTGGAAAAACTATTAATATCAAGTGTCATCCATTACAAGTTTTTAAAAATATATATTTGAACTCGAGTCAATGAATAAAAAGTGTTTCATTAACGACTAAAAACTTGAACAAGATATATATAGGGTGAATGTGAACTAATAGTAATATTCAATAATACCTAAAGAGAAAACAAAAAAAGTTTATTTTTTTAATGCTTCCTATTTTTAAACTGTTATTTTGATTAATTGACCGCGAAATATTTCAATTCCTTTTTCTTGCATTCCAGTGGCATTTGGGCTACGAGACGAAAGAATTCACTCCTACCTACAGAGGGTTCGACTCGTATCTCGGATACTTCAACGGATACATCGATTATTATGACCACACCATTTTCGAAAGTACGAATTTAACTGTAAAACCTGTGAGTAGAGCCTTTTGTTCGATTCCGTTTTATATTCAAGCATACAAAGCAATGTAATTGCCAACAACTTGACTTGCATGCTTTACAGGATCTCTAAATTATAGACATTCATGAGTCTGAAAAAGTCATTTTTAGATTAGCATATCCCGAATAACCCAAAGATGAGGACTCTTCAATGATTGAAAAAAACACCAAAATTTTATGTTAAAACGTTGGAGATAACATAATTTAAATTTGATTTGTAAAATTAAATTAGAAAAACATAAAGTAAAGAAATCCGGGATAATCTTGCATCGAATTTCATGATTTCTAAATAGATTTCTAGATTCGTTAAAAGGGCCTAATAAGTTTTTATTTCTGAGTTGGATATTTAACTAAGAAATGTTTGTTGCAAAACTGCGAACAACAAGTTTGAAATTTTTTTGATCGTACAAGAACATGGCGTTGTTTTGGTTTGAGATTTTTTTGAAGCCTCATAATGAATGGGCAACAAATTGGCGATTTATCTCTTTTGTGACATCCGTTTTTCATTTTTAAGGTTATTAGAAAATAACGTAGAACATTATCACATTTGGAGATTTATCGTCAACTAAATTTACGAATTGATTTCAAATTTTCTCTTTCAGAACGAAAAAAACACATTTTTGGAATTGTGTTGATTTGTTATAAAGATAACACATTTTTTTTTGGCTTTGATGGATTAAATTCGTCATTTGAATTTGTATTGGCTGATGAATTTAGGTTATACAAAATTCACAGGTATTTTTTCAAATTTTAACTAAACACCATTTACTGGAAATCTACTAATCTGGCTATCAGAATTCAAATAAACAAGGTAAGTAGAAAATGTAAGTAGGAAGCTAAAATTAAATACACAGATTTAGCATCTAAAGTGTAGATCCTAAACGAATCTTGGACCAAATCCTTATAAGGCTGACAATCTGACTTCAGTACAGCACTGATGGTACAACTCTGAAGAATATTATGTCAAAAATTGGCAGTTTTTACCAACTGTTTGAACGTTTGAAAGTGCTTGGATTTCTGTTGTTGTGAAACGAGATTTTTGAGAAATATTTAGAATTTCTCCGGGATTTTCTTTTGGTTATTGCCTCTTCTTTGTTTCATTAGAAGATGAGAAGAAAGTACAGTCATTGACCAGTTTGTGACCATTTATCTCGAAGAAAATGCCAGCTTGACAAATCGGTCAATATAAGGATGGACAAATGCTGAAGATAGCAGTCGATAACAACGAATCCTGTAGATTCTGCTACTTTCAGTGGTGGCTGGATAGTCGACTGAACACAAGAAGAAGTAAGGTTGACCATCTTTCAGTCTAGCCCGTCACATACATGTATATTCAAAATCGTAATAACATACATATATAAAATGTGATCCATATCTTTAGTATCTGAAGTGCAGGTGCTTATCGAATTTCACATAAAACTTTTAGAGGTTTTACCGTCTCTTAGATTAAATTTTCACATACGCATAAAGGCGATAATTGAAATATGAACCTACTAAGAAAAATAAAATGTATTATTTTATCTTGTTACTAAAACTATAGCACTGAATCAAATGTTGTGTTCAAGCCATTGAAAAAATCCCAGCAATCTTTCAAATTTGGTTTTTTTTTTATTTTGAAATCCTCCCCCCACCCCGAGGGTGGAGGCTCCTCGAAAAGAGGATGAGATGCTTCCGGCATGACGATTGGATCTCGCCAGCCTGGAGAACACACAAAGAGATGAGGGGTCTTCTTTTGTACAGCGACCACCCCGCCACCACTTAACGTAGCAGTATCGACAGGATTTGTTTTGGTTTGACAGGTGAGGGGTCTAACTCCTCCCATAGATGACGGGATGCACTTCCGTCAGGAAGGATTGTACCATGGTTGGTAATAGCCCTTAGAACTCAAACACAGTTCCCGTTAGTGTTGCTGTTGCTGCGGTCCAGTCATTCGGTTTTTGGTTTATCCGTGTGCCTTTGGACGGGTCGGGGAGTCAATGATATGACTTCACTATTTTACAATGCACAGAACTCCCACGTACAAGATTCGGAAAATAAAAATCTGTGAATAACGTAAAGAAAAAGAAAATGTTTTTTGAATGTTGATCATTTTTTTTCTTTCTGTGAAGTAACATTAGGTATTTATACATCTGAATAGAAATACAGAAAAAAAATCATGAAATCTAAAAAGTTTTTTTTTAAATTCTTATTTTGAATAAAACCAATGATTTTTTAAAGAATATATATACTTATTATTTATTTCTTTATTATTATTATTGTTTTTAAAAAATTACTTTTTAATTTTATTTTTTTATTATATTTTTTCATTATAATTTTTTATTATACTTTTTATTTTCTTGCAACTATATATATAAAGAGCAAATATTTTAGATGCGCAAAACTCGAAGGCGATATCTTAACGAATTGTTAATTTTAAGATATTTTTGATAGTAGAAAAATGCATTTTTGAAATTATGTCTGTTTGTCCCTCCATGAACACAATAACTCGAATTCTCTCTCAGTTAGAGGGATGAAATTTACTAAATAATCTGTATACTTAGTTTTTCCATTTCTATCGAAATTTAATTAAAATTCATTCATAGTAAGTTTATCTATCTGTCTTAATGCAAATGAATAACTTAATTATAAACTCAAATAGCTAGATGAATCACATTTGTACTGTTTTAACAACTAATGTGCATATTTGTATCAAATGTCGAATTGAATCTCTTAAAGAGAGGATATTCCGTTGATCTGCACTTCCGTATACTTACAAGTGTAATAGATCAGACATTCGTGAACTTGAAAATGAATATTAATGTATGATGTTGTTTCTGATATTATACTTGAGTGTCAAATTTTGAGTTTAATTAGATTATAAAATTCGATATTCTTATTTAAACTAATAAAGTTACCATTGAAATATTTTTTCTAGAAATACTTCGGATTGGACTTTCAAAGGGGAACCGATATTCTCAAGGGTCAGCAAGGGAAATATACAACACATCTCTTCACCGAAACTGCCGAACAAATTATTCGTAACCATGATACGTCAAAGGTATGGACAGAAAGTATTTTTATATTTTACCCCTTTATTTTTGATTTTTTCATGAAATTGTTCAACGTTAGAAAAAAAAAGATTAAATTCCTTTAATGTGATTTAATGAAAGAAGATATTCGAAAAGTTGATGCATTAACTTGATCCAAAAAAAGAAAGTTGAAGAGGGACAAAACTCTTCATAACTTTCTTATGAATGTAGATGAAAATAATAGATGAGTTTTAGGAGCAGTTATTTAATTATTTCTTAAGTTACACATTTCCCAAGACAAAACAAACACGAAAATACACAACACTAATTTAGAATACAATCTAATACTGATCCAAAAAAAGGATCATGGGCAATACATCCTAATATTATTGAAGTAATGCCATATATTTTATCAAATGAGAAGGTACTCGAGTTGCATAATCGAAACAAAATAAAGAAAGGAAGCATTCATTTTTATGTAGGCCTTAACGAGTTAAACAGTTTGTAAATTTCTGTTTATTTAAAAATTTGCAGGTTATCTTGCTTTGAAACGACATAAAAAAGCAAATGAAAAAGATGTAAGAGATTACATATTTTTCTAAAACTCACTCTCTAATCAGTGCAAGTAAACAAAAAAGTATTTCTTATCAAAAATTTAGAAAGCAAAACAAAAACATATAGCTTTCTTGAATAACTATTTCATAAATTTTCATCTTAAATATATTTCAAAACTTAATATTATTTTTCATAGCTAAATCCTATTAGTTACTTTTTAAAAGAGGTGTAGTTAATGGAATATTCAGTTCCTTGTTTCAATTTCTTTTATATTTGTTTTACACTCTATAGCAAGATTTTTACTGACTTATTTATATTCGTACTCTGATAAAATTATTAAATAACTTACTTCAAAAATCGATACATTCAATGGCAAGAAAATCTTCAAGTCTTCATTCACCATGAAAGTTTTTCCCTTTTCTCAAAATAGCTTACAGGTACTTCTGTAAGCGCAATGTTAAACTTATCTTTTTATTTTTTTTCGTGCTTTAAACCTAATTTTATAACAAATAAACACATAAATAAGAATTAAAATTAGAAAGCATTAATTTAGACAGCATTAACAAAACACACACACACACACAAAATGAAGTCTGAAAGCGTCTGTATGTTGGAACCACAAAAACTCGAGAATTATTTAACGGATATTTTACATATTAGTACCATTTTGTAGAGCATTTATTGGGGAAGGTTTTAGTACTTTAAAATCATATGAAAATAAAAGGGGGAGTTTTATAATTGCAATTTTAACGTCCGCACATGCGCGAAAACCATAAACTGCGCATGTGTAAATAGCAAGAGCTGTGGTATGCATATGGGTTATATTTCTTTGTTTACGTCTGATTTCAAAAAGCGATTCAAGTCTCATTATGTGCAAAAGAAGATCCAACCTTGTAATGATCGCCTGTGTTTTGTCCACGTACATATCATTTTTTTACCTTTGTAACAGTCTAAATATTTCTGAAGGTGTGCTATAAAATTGTTTTGTAGCTCTTTTTTTGATCAATTCTAAATATATTTTTATGTTTGTTTGATGTAGCGTAACATGCCCGTGTCATATAGGGTGGAGTCTAGATTTAAGTTTAAATCTAATTTTTCTTCTTGGATGCTACGGCACGGGCAATTAACTATCGGAAAGGATTACAATATCTTTTTTTGGAACTAATAGTTCTTTCGAGGTTTGGCATATAGCAAAAATATCTGCAACAAAACAAACTTTAATAGGTGGATGAAATAGGTAGATGTTTGTATCCAGAATGCATCAGAAATTGAAGAAAAATAACAGTTATCAATAGATATTATAAATTGATATGGAAATGCACTTGAAATAAAAAGAACTGTGGTGTCGTTAAGGGATTCAGTAAAATAAGGATTAGTGTAACAGTTATTTATTTACATTATTACGTTACACAGAGACAATTTACATATGAATGATTAGTGGAATGATTTAAGATACACAAATAAGAGCATGGATAAAACCTCGCAGCTCATGCCATCGCCTCATCTGTACTGAGTCATCGCCTCCAGACGTCAGAGGACGCTGTCTCTGCGGTTAGTGTTACAAGAGCGTATACATAACTAATTTTCCGGTTCTTTTTCAGCCACTTTTCCTGTACTTAGCTCATATTGCAGTTCATGCTGGCAACCCCTTCAAACCGGAACAAGCGCCACCAGAAGTTGTTTCTAAATTCAAGTACATCAAACATTTAAACCGACGAATTCATGCAGGTACTTGATTTTTTATCATCCATAAATATTGTTGTATTTTTAATAAACGTTTATTCTTAACTGTTTTAGAGGTTACGTCATCAATACTCTTATATAACAAGCAATTAAAATTGAGTAAATACATATTTTTCTAAAGAAAAAATATTGTTACAAGCTTGCAAGTGGCACGAAAATTCACCAAAAATGGCGACGTTTGGCGAGGAGCCTCGCACCAGCTTGATTGGTTTGGCGAAAGGCATAGTCTAGTAGCCGCTGGATTGTGCGCGTTGTTTTGAGAATTTTCACGAGATTCGATGCATGCGCTTCTTCGGCTATATAAGGACGAATAGCCGGAGTGAGTGAGTTAGTTGAGAGTTGCTATCTCAAGGAAGAGAAGCGTTTTGCTGGACTAGCGGATTTTCGCTTATTATTAGTGAGCTGTGTTTGCGTTTGCTGTTAACGCTGTGTTATTGAGCTCGCTGTGATTGACTGCTGCTGTGCTATACTATAGCTGTTTTGAAAACTGTGTTTATTGAGCGTAAGACGTGCATTTACGCTGTAAGTGACTGATTATTGCTAGATTGTGTTTCCTGAAGTTTTACTTTTTCAACTCATCCTGTATATACCTGTAAATAGCTGTAAATAAATTTGTTTATGCTGTCCTCAAATAAAGTCCATTCAATCCAAACGTGCTACGCTAAAAACGTAACAATATTTTCTTTTTATTCAAAAGCTTTTCAGAATAAAACAAAAAACGAATTTGAAAAATATTTTCAAATAAGTACATTTTTTAGATCACTTAACAATGCTGAATTCATGCAAAAGTAAGTTTAATTGGATGGAATCAAACGTGATTAATTATAAATTTCAATTCCGTTAAAGATGGCGATATATTAGCTAGTTAAAATCTGTTTTTCAAGAGTGAGTTAGCATTTCACTGTAGCGGTTAGAATCTAAAATTTCCCTAAAAAAATTGGCGAAATTTTAAACTTTAACTTCAATTTTGATTTATCTCCTTAAAATCTTTGTCGTTAATTGTTGGTCACTACTCTTACCTAAACCTTAGATAGAGCTACGTGTCGAGAAGGAGAATGGAAAATTGCTAAGAAATTTGCTTTCTGTTTCGCCACTTAATATTGTGATCCTGTCATACGTATGTAACATATTTAAGTTAATATTTTTCAATAATTATTTTTTATTTCCGACACGCAACGAGGTTGTATTTTTTTAAAAAGCCAGCAAAGCTAAGTTTCTCATTAGTGAATTTATCAGCATCTTTAAAATAAATTCTTCTATGCATAGTCTCTCAAAATCTTACAGAATCATTGATCTTTCATCATTACCAAATAATCAAAGCTTCATTGTACAATGGTGACTAAAATTGTGAAAACTTTTGAAAAGTTTTATAATTTCTAAATTTGTATGCTTATAGAAAATTTTACATTCCACAAAATACAAACTCCTACTTAACATTTTAAAGAGAATTTAACGCTGATTTCGATACAAAAAGCAAAACTCAAATATTTGCAATAAAAAAGTTATATTTATTTCTATCTGAAAAACAAACTTAAGGAGGAAGTGTATTGTAATTTCTAACTTTCCTGAATAAATGTTCTTGTTCTGGAAACCCTGTGAATATTAAAAACTTCTTGCAAAAGCCGATATTACATTTAAAATTGGAACAAGTCATTATCGTGCTTTGTTATATAGAAGGAAGACTGTTAGTTATGTCATCAAATTACAGGTAAGAAATTTTAATAATCTTTTTAATATTCAGTAGAAAATTTTGTAAATGTTTCTAATATTTAGTCAAGAAGCAATGGCTTTAAACAAGAGAGCTGAAACGGAACTTAAATTATTATGTACCAAGTATATGAACTTTCTGTATACCGAAAATGCAAGAAAAATGATTGGTTCAGTGATTATATCTAGAATCCGAAAACTTTGTTTAGGATATCAGGGGAAAAATTCAATAAAAAGGAAAGCAGTAAAAGTCTGAGATAGGTGCACCCTCCTGTTGATGACAAAATAATAAAAATGCGTACGTCTCCAAGATAGATGAATGTCATCAGCGGCCATCAGAAGTCAAATGATTGATGTTGGCGTGTCTGTAAGTTCAAGAGAAATCAAGAGAAGACGCATGACTCCAAGACAAAAGAATGTCATCAGCGGCCATC
>JAOUZG010034401.1:664693-676926 GCA_026289955.1 Argiope argentata | reverse complement strand
GCCAACAGCAGTAAATAACGAGCTTTACATCCTGTTGTTGGTGAATTCGGTAGATAAAGTATGTATTTTAAAAACTGTAGATTTTATTTGTGCGCATTGTGATTTTAAATATAATTTAATTAATACAAACTTAATACTAGGTTATTGGAGTTTTCCGTGTATGAAATATTAAATACAAATTCATTTAAATTCCAGAATTTACGGGATTTTCACAAACAAAATATATGAGTAGGAAAAAGACTTAGATGATCTGCTAAAACAGTATCATTATATGAAGATTTAACAGCTGTAGAACAATAATAGAAACAAACTTGTGCAGTAACATTAACTCTCAGTTAAAATGTATTAAATGTAACTTGTATACAGGAATACTTAGAATAGAAGACTTTCATCGATTTTTCGTTACTTAATGATTTCCCATTCTTTTAAGCCTCAAAAGCAGTAGAGTGCATACTGTAAAGATTCAGACCCCTTGCCTTGAGATACTTTTTAGACTGCTGTAACATATCCTGGTTCTTACATTTGACAATTGGCATTTCCGGTCAGCTGGGTCATCAACTATATCTCACCCGCTCATTTGTAAGAGCTTCCAGATTTTCAGATAAGGAATTCGCACCCCTAGTGGGAGCATTTCACTATTAGTCAAGTCCAAATAAAGAACCATACGTGGTTTTTCTTCGTTCCAAGGAAATAAAAGTCTTATTTTTTTAAGACAGATTTATTTATCTTTAAAGATAGAAGAAAAACGGTGTCAAACCCTTCGGATATAAATCTATATTTTATTCATTATGGAGGGTCAGCTACGAGGGTGGAGCCTTAACGAACATTCCCACGATCAACTGGAGAACATTAAGGTTTTTCTGAACAACTGTTGGGTAACATGGAGCTCAAATGCACCGATGTGAAAAGGAGAAGCGGAGTTTTGACAGAAAATAAAATGCGAAGTTTTTAGATGAGAGGGGAGTACTTCGGAGAATCGTCGTTTTAAAGGAGGTGAGAGAAACTTCAAGTGATTCGGGCTTCTGAGTTCAGATTCACCCGAAGAAAATCGGTGAATTCCTTGAGCTCCCCTGTAGTAGCCAGTTACTTTTTTGTGAGGTTGTTTCTCTTGTGGCGCTAGCCTTATAAGCCAGATAACATCTACGATACCAAAGTCGACTTTTGTATAGTGGGCATGTTACTCGGCTTCTGGCTCTAGCATCACGGGTTCATACCGTGACCTTCAATCGCGACATTGGTGACCTTGGCCACGTAACTTTCTGATCTGTCGTGGCGCCATCTACCAGCAAACATAGCCGTCACTCACTCGATGCATCTACGCACTCACACGCTCGCTATAATACCTGGCGCTATCAAAATCGTTCATCTCTCCGCCGACTCACTGGTGGGGGAGTACTGTGACTCTAGCCTTATAAGCCAGATAATATCTGCGATTCCAAAGTGTGACTTTTTGGTATTGTAGTTATGTTGCTCGGCTACTGGCCCTAGTATCGCAGGTTCGTACCGCGACCTTCAATCGGTACACTCTGAAATTAATCGAGGAACTATTCCTGTATAACTGTCAATTGTGATATAAATACCATAAATCATATTAACTTAAATGAGAACGAGTTGTTTTTATGTTCATGAGGCTGTAATTAAAGAAATTGTCTTTAAACGTGACTCTCTTATTTGATTGGACATGATCAAGTAATTGCAGTATCCATTCAATACACTGATACCAGCGAAGTTTGTCGGAACATATTTGAGACAACGTTTTCAGTATCGAATCCAACTCTACATAATATATCATAATATTTAAAATATTTCACTTAAATACACATATTAAGTCGCAAAATTTGCGTTTTCAGTTTTTAATTAGAATACTTCCATCTTAAAATTTCTGGTTTTTAAGTACCACTGAGATTGCATTCTGAGTTTGAGACGAATAAGTCATCAAAACTGGAAGAAATTGCAGGAAATTCCAAATCATCACCTTTATAAAAAAAATTCCGGAAAACTCCATATTTAGAGTACATCTATGCATGTAAATCGAGTAATTTTTCATGAAAAAAAACCATATCAATCTAAAATCTGCTAAGTTTGTTTTTAATTGCTAAGCTTGGTTAAGGACTATTAATACACACTTGCTAATGAAATTTTTTTTGTTAATATGACAACTGAAAATGCTGATTTTATTCTTAATTGGATGTATGCGTTCTTAGGAGGTGGCCAATATGATGAGCATCATCAACGACTACAAAGCGGAATCAATGAAGCCACAGGCTAAACCAAGTGATCCGGAAGGCGACCCCATGTGCCACAATTTCCTGGTCGTGCCTTGGCGGGACCCAGATTATTACATTAAATGCGATTTCTCCGAGGGCAGTGTGATGGAGAAGAAATCTCATCAACAATAGTATCAATTAATAATTTCGCACTTTTTCATTGTAATAGTAAAGTTGAATCAAACGAGTTCGTAGTCATCCATCCTTTATTATAATCCAGTACAGGATAGAGTTCGATCTATTTTATTATAGTATCTTTATGGAAAGTAGGAAATGAAAAACATACTGTATATAATTGAATAAATATCTTCCTGAATAAATGTCTCATTATTATTTTATTGATAGAATATCATTGAAAATCCTATAAAACATTCACAAATTTGAGATAATTTTCTAGAGTATTATCCAGCCTTGCAGGGGTATAAAACACTTTCACATGGAATTCCATTAACGTAAAAGCTACTTTTCTCTAAAATAATGTAATCCTCCTTTTATCTTTTGTATTACTGCCTTTTTGTAGTTTCAATAAAACAAATTTTTGTTTTTCGGTAATTTTTTAATTAAATTAAAAATATTTGCAATAAATATTAAAGCAAAGGATTTTAAAAACAGTTCTTTAACATTGAATTTAACAGGTTCTTCTATGATAAAAGGGTCGTGCTCTTTAACTTTTTTCCAATTTCTGTTATTGTTGTTGTAACTTATGACACTTTACAACTCTGCTGACAATTATCTGTTAGTGATACAAACCAAGTGAGTAAAACTCAGTTACTTCGTACGTCACATTCGCTTGTACAACCCCACTTTACAGGGGGGCCCATTCACACATCTCACAGATAGCACACAGAAGAAGATGCCGAACGCGACGCGTAGATCACGTGAACGACGCGCTACCCCTATGCCAGGACGCCACCTCAAATTTCGGTTTGCTTACAATGCATTATATTTATTAAAATCATAAAATATTTTATGCAAAAGAATTTATAAATATTACATGTTATTTAATACGGTTTTTTTTTTTCAATTTTTTTCAGCATATTAAAACAAATTATAATAATATGCTTTAATGTGCTGAAAAAAGTTAACAAAATTTGCTATTTATTATGAGTATTTATAATGAATTATTCCTTTTTGGACCAAATCTTTACAGGCTGTTTATCATACAGAATATCATATATATAGTCACGGAGACTGAATTAAAGACACGGATGGTTAGAAACAATTGCGTTTATTCGCACCAAGCAACACGCTGGAGAACAGAATGAAGAACTGAGCAGAACTCAGCTTTTGTACTTCTGGAGAACATTCGAGAATCATCTCGCTCGAATGGTAAAGAATGTTCTAGAATCATCTCGATTTTTGAGAAATAATAGGAGCAATTTCAAAAAGAAATTCCAGTCTTTGGATAAAATGCGCTGGCCGGGAATCGCACCAGGGACCAAAGGATTTACAGTCCAATGCCCTGCCAATCGAGCCATGGGGGGAATCATAACAGTCTTTCTTTTTGCGGCAATATACACTTAGATTTTCATGATATTTATTTTTTTATTATTATTATAGCATATTTAAATTAAATGAAGCATATTTAATGAAGTTTACTGTAATTATTAAAGTTATGCACTTATATTATGTTAATTTTTCAGATATATTCGAAATTATTTTTCTTGGGGCTACCGATTTTTAGTTATGAGCATGAAAACCATCGAATTATAACACATATTCGATTCGATAATAAAATATAAATATTTTTCTACTGTTTTATAGTTACTATAAATCATTCGCTCTATTTCTCCTCAATTTTCTATCGGATATTAAATATTTGATGCAAAAAAATCGCCTTTACTTACAAATGAAATTATGGCAATTTTGATTGTCGAAAACGTTCTAGTTCCCTTGGCAGTCGAAAAGATGAAGTAGAACTTTTAGACATCTTTTTATTTTCTGCTAGGATGTCACAACACACAACACAAATACACAGCACAACAATTAAAAATAGGAAAAAAAAACCGATCAGCACGTCTCGACGACTCGAACAGACTCCTCTGTCCATCGACTCTCCTCTCTTTCTCCAAACTTGTTTTTTAGCCTCCCCCAGTTACTACGCCACCTGGCGGTTAACGGCAACACGATCCATCTGGTCTTTCCAGTCTTTCTCGGTTCCCAGGCAATACGATCCTTCATGTCCTTACAGTCTTCCTGGGTTCCCAGGAATACCACTCTTCACGTCTTTACAGGGCTAGTATCTTTTTTTGCAATGATTTGTTCAGAAGTTTTAACTTTGCGATAAACCTTTTAAATCCTATTTTAAAACTCCATTAAAGGAGCTTAGAATATTCTTTAATAAAAATATTAATGTTTCTAGGTGCAAGGAATATATGAGTTAAATACCGTTTAAATCCATCAAAATGTCTGGAATTGCATAAGTTTCAAGAAACACACATTCTATCTTAAATATACAATAAACTGTAGAAACAGAAAGTGCAATTTGCAAAATGACACATTAATTCCTTGTCAGAGGATGAAAAAAACTGCCAATATATCTGTTGTTACATTATTTTTTTGTATATCTCTCTTTCTGTGTTTGTATATTAATACGCATTTAAACTGAAATTAAAGTTTCAATAAGTCAATCTGATTGAATTTTTAAAATTGTCAAGATCTAATTATGCTTTATTTATTTTAATAGTTTCATTGAATAAGTCATTTTAGTATTACAAACGATCAAAACAACATTGTCTCACATTTATGGTTTAAAAAAATATCACATTTCTTATTTATTCTATTTAATATAATCACGTGCTCAAAATGACATTGGGGGGGGGGTATTTCCTGTAGTCCTCAACTTATTTTTTTAAAATCAGAGTTTTTGTAAATGCAATGGCAACGCGTTATCAAAAGCTAGTTTTTTGAGATGCTCGTGCAGATAATAGAATTTCAATTTTTCGCCTACGATTTTTTTTTTGCTTAGGGATTTTTATTGTCGCCACAAACCTCATCTCAAAATAACACCATGTTCCGACATGATAATAAAAAGTAACTAAAAATTTTTTTAAATGTTGACCGAAGTAGGAATTGACTTTATTTTTTGTAGATATTATTTATTTCTTTCTAAACTGTTATTCACATACTGTTTCGAGATTTACTACAGTTGCCTTTAAACTTCTACAAAAGTTGTGCATTAGTCTTGATCCAAATCTCTAAATCTATAGTACCCTGCTTATCGTTGTTACTTTCATGGATAAAATGGGGTCTATACATCCTCAAGTAATGAACAAAAAATGTACGTCATCAATTCAATACTAATAACGTTTCTAGAGAAAGAAAAAGGGGAAATTACATCGTATAACTTAGCTGCCATGAATCATAACTTTCATCATGTATTTGTGCTAAATCCAAAGCACGTATAAATGTTCGAATTTTAGCATACATTGTATTGTACGTATGACGTTTGGGAAGGATATTAAGGTGTTAAAATTCATTTTCTCCAGGCTTAATCACATTCTTATGGGGATATCAAAGAAAAATTATTGATACTGTTGCAGCTGCAGTATTATTGCCAGCCTTTGATGGTAATTACATAACCGATAGCAAAAATGGCATAACCGATACTCCGCATTCTCTAGACAGTAAGAGGAACTGGTGTTTAAACAAATGAAATCCTTCGACAGTCATTAAAGTACAAGAATTCAACAGCTTCCATCTCATTATTATTGAAATGTAAGTGCTTTTGCGAAGCCGTATCGATTCCTTCTTTTCTGCAGAAGTAATAAATCTAACGTTGTGTAGCAGTATTGATTGTAATATGTTAAACTTTCTGCTTTTGGTAACCATTTATTCCTCATTCGTATGAGAAATTTATTTTTAAAAAACGATCATATACGCTAGCAGTACCTGCACGGAGTTGCCCGTGGCATGGCATCCTTTAAACATAAGCCTATCCGCCACTCGATATGACATGGAGAATGTTATGCAAAAGCTAATAAAGATAAATGATATTTAGAAATTATCAAAAATAACTACAAAACAAATTTTCTAGCACACATTCAGAAATATTTTGACTGTTACGAAGGTAAAAATGTGATATGTCCTAGACAAAACAATGGCACTCATTTCAAGGTTGGATTTATTTCTTTTCGGCATAAAGAGAATTAAATCGTGGTTTAAAATCAGACATAAACATAGACATGTATAGCATATGCATGCTACAGCTCTTTCAATTTGCACAAATGCAATTTGCGATTTTCGACATTCACGGATAAATTAAAATCGCAATTATAAAACTCCCATCTTTATTTTGATACGATTTTAATGTGCTAAAATTTCCCTAATAAATACTCTACAAAATGGTATAAATATCTCCAATATCCGTTAACTATTTCTCGAACTTTTGTGATTCCAGCATAAAGACGCTTTCAAACTTCATTTTATGCTATGCACAGAGAAAAATATCCTTCTCTGTAATGCTATGTATGGATTTATTTCAAAACTGCCAATATTTTCTTAAGCATCAAGCAATTTAAAAATTTTAATTTTAATTTTTAAAACATTGAATGACAAAGACATTAGAAACAAGAAAATGAAAATATGTCAGTGTTTGCATTTATGAAAAGAAAGAAAAGGAATTCAATGCTTTTATTACTTCTAATAATAAAGGATAATGTGGATGGATACTCTATAGGACAAGACTTGTGACCTATATCTACAAAATTTGGCACTTTGGAGGAACAGAATTGCTACTAAGGAGCATTTGTATCGAAATTTCAATTATAATTAATAATATATATTATTTCACAAAACTAATTTTCTTCCCCTTTTAAAATTTAAAACATTATCTTTTTGATATCATCAATTTAATATTCGGTCCTTTGATAACGGTCCTTTTTCGTTAGCCCAGAGAAAGCGAAAAATTGCTAAATATTGTTGCAGAATTCCGCCAAATTTCTTACAAGGATTTTAAAGCAAAAAATCGCCAAATAATTTAAAATTTTGCCAAATTTCTTTGGCGTTTTTTCGTTGTTGTCCGATTAACGGAAATGTACCTAATTTTCATGCCATTTTTTATTGAAGTTTATCAATTTTTTTCAAGAAGAATCTAGATGGTTTTCGAAATCAAATTTACGTTTTTCAATGAAATTCGAACTGTTTTCATTGTTTCATCAGATATTTAGTCATGCAGTTTTCTTCCGCAACTGATGGTTTTGGGAGGAAAATTCTGCTAATTATCAACTCAATTTAAAATTTTAAAAAATGAAATTGTACTATCGCAAAAAATGTGCTAATGTACAGTTTGAAATATATTAACCATGCACAAAGGTTTTAATGGTACGGACCATGAATAATTTAAGATCGACCATGTGAACAATAAATAGAACAAGAGTAAGATTAATGAAATAACATAACTTTATTCTCTATCATAGTTTGATGCTTAAAAATGTTTTGTTGTGTGAGTCATGAACATCACGTTATGAGATATTTATCTCATCTAACTTGTCATCAAAGGTGACGAACTAGCTTGTCATCAAAGGCGACTAGTGAAAATGAATTAAGCCATTACATTTAAATACTAAAATTTTAAATGTAATGGTAGAGTATTTTAAGAAATGTGATGTTTATTAATGAAAATTTCCTATTTATTGATTCGAATTGAAATGTTACATTGCAATAATTACATACCATTTAGTTGATACAAAATTATAAATGAATAACCTTAAGTCTAGGATTATATCAAACATCAAATCGACATATCTAGGATGTATAAAACATATCTAGGGTTACATCAAAGTATATCTCCCAAAAGTATTTTTACTGAATCTCTCGGAACTAATAAAAAAAAATAAACTACCTTAACAGATTTTTAAATACAAGAAGAGAATGAATAAAGAAATTCATGTTTTAATCACATTAATGTTAAATAATACATGAAAACAACGCACAAAAACTGTTTAATGATGCAAATAAACTGCATTCTATTATAACGAAATGTAATCTTACAGACTGTCTTCAAAAATTATACTTTTAAAGTTGAAAAAATATGCATCAAAAAATCACAGTGCTGAGAGTGGCGTCAATAACAAGAAACTTGCTTTAATTAAAGGCTGAGAAAATTTTTGCATAATTTCTTAGCAGATCAGAAACACGTGATTCAAGATTTGATTAAACCATGAAATCGTCTGACTTACCAATCATAAAACATATTCTTGAAATAATATTCAAAATATTTAAAATTATTAAAAATATTCATCTCTATTCAATATGTTTTGAAAATAGAGAAATTTTCCCTACAAAAACATCGGCCATTTTAAAGCAATCACATTATCCGAAGTCAATTCCAGAAAAAAACAAAATTTTGCTTAATTTTTTATTACTTAAACATAAAATATAAATTCTGATACTCAAATTTCGACTCTTCTAAAATTAGATATGCCTAACTTTTAGCACAATAACTAAAAGTAATACATGAGCAAATTCATCTTTATTTTAAGTAGAGATATTTTTAAATTACGTTTCATGTTAGATAAGCAAATGTTAGTTTAATTTTTATCATTTCTTTTTTTACATTAAGACTCAAGAACATTTTACATTAGACTGCCAAGAACAATTTTAGCTAAAAAGGTTCATGAACACAATAAAGAGAATCCGAATAAGGTTTCAAAAATAATGCAGATTTAATGTCAGTTACAATTTGATATAATTTGCTGGGGTTTCTTAACTGAAAATAAAACCAACCAATACTAGACAAAAAAAGTTTATTCAAAATCAATAATTAAAGATATTTCAAAGATTGTTATTAATTTATAATATTGTTGCAAACCTGTAATTTTGCTTCCCAGCATGAATAGTGACATCGTAAGAAAAACCGTTTTACGATGAGCTTTGTTACCTGCTGAGTGGGTGTCGCTTTAGTGATCTTAGAGCGTGGCAATCATCTGGTGATTTGGCGACAAATTTGAAGATTTTCCAACAAAATGGATATTGCTGGATACTTCGAGAATTTAATCGATCCGTCCAATAAAAACTGAGATGAACCCTGATTGTCCCAGAAGGTTCTCGGACCACCTTCCGGGAGCTATAAAGGCGACAGTTTCAAGTAAAGGGGAAATTGAGCCGGAAGTGGAATTGGAATCGAAGACAAGTAACGAGTCCTCGAGAAGATAGAAAAGCAAGGGTGGTGTGCCAGCTTTCAGTGCCAGTTCAAGTGAGTGCTTAACTGCTGTGTACTGTTGTCTACTGTGGAAGCAGCATCGTGTCGTGTGTGGAGTAGCCAGTCGTGTGGTTGTAAGTTGGCATCTAAAGCGAAGAGACAGTGAGAACTTCAGCCATTTAGAGACAACGTAATGCGAAGTTAAGAGGATTTCATCTCTTGCTGCATTCTGATTGGTCACTTTTTGAGCCGTGGTCGGTTACTATTGTCTGTTGCTATTTGCTGTTCTGTGGTTATCCCGGCTATAAAAAATTGTCGTGTATTCGTCTCTTTGTGTGTAATAATATATTGTTGTTCTCTACTGAGTTGTTTCCTACTGTTTACTTGTTGTTGTTTTCTACTGAGACAAGTTGATTGTCTTCACGTTATACAGTTACTACAAGCTAAACCAATTATTTGTATCCAATGAAACCATTTAAGATTTGAAATTGCTTTAGAGAATTACATTTGAGATAAATAAGGACTGATGCAATTATCACGCCACATTCTTCTCCTCTTATAATCATTTGTTTTTATACGCTTTTATTTAACTTAATGTATTTCACATTCGTGAATATAGAACTTTACAAATGATTTTTTATTTGGTTTCATTCGTGCTTGAATTTTGAAATTTTTAACACTGGTGTGTTAGTGACACAAATATACCCTTTTAGTATTTCCTGAACTTAGTTAATAGTTAATTGGATCATTTAATTTTATTTCCATTCCTTGTTCTTAGAAGTACCTGCTACTGAATTTATGAAATTTTTTATTTTTAAATTCTGTTATATTTTTGATATTGAACTATAAATTAAAAACTGGAAGTCAAAAAATAGACAATATAATTAATTTCTTTTTTAAGTGCATTGATAAAAGCGTATATAATTGTATAAGCGTATATAATTTCAAAGAAGCATTTATTCCCTTTTTTGTAACTAGACGATAAATGAATGATAATTTTTCGTCTAGCTACTATAAACATTAAACGATATTCATCCTTAAATAAATTTTAATAATTTTCTAAATTCTTTTCATGATTTATAAGACCGATGAAATAAATTTTGGTTAAATATTAAATGATTTAGAAAGTGAGATTTAAAATTTTAAAAAAGAATTTTCTTTTTCTTTTTTTTCTTCGTTATATTTTCTTTTATTTACTAATTTATTTTATAGTATTTTGAAGGAAAAAAAACAGACTTTTTAAACCAAGATAAGGAATCAAAATTAAAATACTTACAAATTCATTTCATAAGATAGACAATAAATAATATATTGTTAAACTAGCAATACTTGCACGGCGTTCATCGCGACTTAAACTTACTTCTAGTCTCCACCCGATATGACATGGGCATGTTAAGCAGCATCAAACAAACACAAAAACATATTTAAATACTATCAAAAAAGAAAACAGCACAACACATTTTATACCATATATTAGGAAATATGTAGACTGCTTAAAAGGTTAAAATATGATACGCCTGTAAACAAAACACAGGCGATCATTTCGTTTTTCTGGAGATTCATTTTGTCTGCGCCATTCAGTTGCAGTGCGATTTAAAGAAAGAAGGGTATTTCTCTTATTCAAAGACTCTCCTGCCCTAAGTGTGGATATTATTTCTCTAATATTCAAACGTTTCTTTCCTCTTCATTGTCGCGCAACAAACGAAAGTTTTTTGGAATTTAATGTGTTTCTGCCAACTTTGGATTTCCTTCTTTCTTGCATAATGAGATTTGAATCTCTGTTTAAAATCAGATGTAAACAAAGAAATATATCGCATATACATACCACAGCTCTTGCTATTCGCACGTGCGCAGTTTGCGATTTTCGGAGCATGCGCAGATAAGTGAAAAGTTAAAATCGCAATTATAACACTCCCTTTTTTTATTTTGACATGATTTTAATATACTAAACATTTCCCAATAAATTCTTTACAAATCGGTTTAAATATCCGCAATATCCGTTCACAATTTCTCGACTTTTTGAGATTCCAACATACAGTCGTTTTCAGGAGATTTTTTTAAATACTATGCATGGATTCAAAATTTACTGTCGTTACAACATTGTTGAAAGTTCTATTTGCAATTTTTCCTGCCAATTTTACTTTGATAAAGGATGTTTATGAAGAATTGTTTCTAGAATGTTATACAATATTAAGCAAAATTTGAGTTATAAAAAAATTGATATTCATAATTTTTTTTGCAATCGTCCTGCATTATCCTTTAGAAATTTTACAATCAATTTAGAATCACCTGGTATACTTAAAAAAGCATACAATCGTTTTCCCAAAAGTAAATTTGTAACGGAACTGTGGCAACGTCACCTAGAGGAAACATCAGCGCCACCTAGATCAGTATCCACCTCGGCCATCATAGCCAGTCGACCTCCAGCCAACATAGAGAGAGCGTCTCGATTGAGGATTGTCTTTTGTTTTTCGTAAATGTCTTAATTGTTTTCGTTATGTTGTCCCTTATGTTATATAACTGTTTGTGTATGTGTTTATGTTTGGTGAATGTCTACAAATAAATAATGTTAAAAGCTAGCCGTGGTAGTTATTGAAGACAAACGGTTATATAATTTCTGACGCCCAACGTTTTGGACCAGTGAAATATGTTAGGAATCCCATTTTGGATTTTAAAAAGCTTTTACCCCGAGTTTAAGTTTAGTTGCTGGAGATCGGCTCATTTTTGTTTTCAGATTGACTACCGGTCAAAGTGATTTCCATATCTAGAATATTGTCGTGTGCTGCTAGCATATCGGCTCATTTTTGTTTTCAGATTGACTACCG
>JAOUZG010034401.1:647153-664683 GCA_026289955.1 Argiope argentata | reverse complement strand
TCATTTTTGTTTTCAGATTGACTACCGGTCAAAGTGATTCCCATGTTTTGGAATATTGTTGTATGCTGCTAGCATATCGCTAATCATCGCAAAAAGAATTTGATAAGTATCTTTTATGTTATTGTTTATTTTGATTATTAAATACTTTTCACTTATAACAGTAGAAGTAATTATAATTTACATAAATCATTTTAGAAAAAGCAACGGCTATCTTATCCAAGAGTTGTAAATTTGATTTGTTGTTGTTGTTTGTGTGTATTTTGAATTGATTATTACATCCTCCACAGTTTTCACTAAGTGTCTATTTTATATGATATATGTTGAACGAATTGATACATTTAAAGATGTGAGTTTCGATTCTCACTCTCAGAACGGAAATTATTTTTCCCCTCCTCTCAGTAAAAAGAAATAAAATCGTAGACGCAGATGTGCTGGCGTCACATTTTATGAATGAGTAAGCTGTTTTTCTTTTATTTTGTTTTGCTACTTTCGAATATGCTCATGAATAAATATGAATCATGCTGTCTGTGAAAATTGTTTTATAATCTTTATTGGTTAATAACGCCGGAAATCCTTTTGAGAACCCTGCTCTGCTTCACATAATCGGAAACGAATATTTTTTTTTTGCCTTAATGAATATTTTTTTTTCTGTTTTGATTTTGCACAATACTTCGAGAATTCTTTTAAAAGTTATAAAATAATAGTACATGTAAATAATAATAGTACATGTTTTGTGTTATCATTTCTAGTAAACGATATTTTAGTAAATGTGTTATTAACAATTTCCTGTTGTAACGAAAATTTACAAGCAATATTATTTTGATGAGTATTATTAATTAATTTTGTTTATAAGTATTATCTCAATCTGTTTAAAGATACGATTGATACTCATTTTAAACTATGAAACTAAACATTTTTATGTGATCCACATTGAAATTCAGCAACAATAATTTTTTTTTCTTTTCAAACATTGATTCTATTTTGTGTATTAAATTTTACTTGTTAACGTTTCAGTTGAAAATACATTCAATTTTCTCTGTCGCTTTTGTTTAAAGTTAAAGAACATAATGTAGTAAAATTTTTATAATTGTATGTTACGACAAAAGTATATAACCAAAAGTGTTGAAATTTTGTTCTTGCTCTTGATGTGCATCTGTTTTTGTATATGATTAGATATTAATTTTGTGCTGGACCTTGTTAGAACTCGCCAGAATTTTTCTTATTTTAGTTTTAATGCATATTCCTTGTATGTGAATGTAAATAGTTTTAGGACATTTTATATCAATTTTCCGTAATCCTCATGAAAGACTACAACTCAATGATCTGTTGAGAAAATACGAGAATAATTTTCAGCTAGGGGGAGAAGCTACGCCATTCAATAACCACCAGGCATGGAAAGAAAAACTGCCCATGATTAGATTTGCATTGAATACCGCCAAGAGCGATTCAACTGGGCACTCTGCTGCATTTCTCCAATTCGCACGTGACCTAAGAACTACAGATGATGTCAAACACGACATAAAAGCTGTAATAGAAAATGACAACTTCGTTCCTGAGATTACACCATATTTAAAAAGGTTCGCAAGAACGGTACAACAAGTACGAGAAAGAGTTGAGAAACACCAAGAACGAAATAAGTTTCAAATATCAGACCGGGTAGCTCCAGTAGCTCCTCTTAGAAAAAGAGGACGGCCAAGACTTCCGCCACCTGACTTCTTGCCGAGACGGCCACGAAGAAGTCAGAGGGGGAGGATGTAACGGAACTGTGGCAACGTCACCTAGAGGAAACATCAGCGCCACCTAGATCAGTATCCACCTCGGCCATCATAGCCAGTCGACCTCCAGCCAACATAGAGCGTCTCGATTGAGGATTGTCTTTTGTTTTTCGTAAATGTCTTAATTGTTTTCGTTATGTTGTCCCTTATGTTATATAACTGTTTGTGTATGTGTTTATGTTTGGTGAATGTCTGCAAATAAATAATGTTAAAAGCTAGCCGTGGTAGTTATTGAAGACAAACGGTTATAAATTTATATATGTATGAATACGTAAAATTTAAATATTATGGCATTTACAATAGCCTTGTTACCTTAAATCTGGAAGAATTTTCTGTAATCCGTATTACAAACTGTTTTGAAAGAAAGTGTCAAGAGGATCAGAACTGTTTAAACAGAAGGAGTCGCTTTTATAACATTTTTTAAGGAAAAGATTTTAGAAGTCTTTCCTTGGCTATGCATTGAGCTAGGGATATTATTTTTTGGTTAGCTGGAATCATTTGAGTCCTACAGGTAATAAAATTCATAATATTTTAATTCATTTTCCCTATTAATAGTAATTTTTTTTAAAAAAAGTAAAATCTTAAAAGAGAGTTGAAATTTTGATCCAAAACGTCTTGGAATGATAATGCTTTGCATGTATTTCATATTTCTTTGAACTATTTTTAGTAGTGTGGGTGGTCTCCCCAAAGTATTAACGCATATTCTTTAATAAATGTATCTTCCATGGATTTTGTCTGTTCCCAGATTTTGGTTAAAGTTAAAACTTAATTAATGCAAACTATTGTTACAAAATAAATTGCCCCCCCCCAAAAAAAAAAATTGCCCCAATATTACTAATAAGCTATATTTTGAATTTTAAACTAACTTTTCAATTAGTATGTTGTATGCGAGAACATATATCTACATTTTTGGAAAAAAGAAATGTTTAGATTTTAATTAAATATTTTATTAAAGTTTTAAAAACTCTTTCTTAGTGGAGGCATATGACTCAAGAAGTGACTACGTGCCATATTAATAGACAGGAGCTTAATAATCTGACAAAGAGCTTTTGAATATTTTTGTGTTACGCATATTGATTACATCATGCAATTTATAAACAGTATCCAGAAAATAGGCATTATGAAAAAAGAATATCTCTTATTATTTATTAGATTTTGAAAATGTCTCTAACTTTTTAACTGAACAATAATTTACAAAAAAAAACTTCTGGACATGTAATTTTATCTCATATTGGAGCTTTACAAAAACAAGACCATCGTATTCTATATCAGATGCTTTAAAATTATTCAGAAGAATTCCTCTCTTAGATACCCCAAATTGAAGATGTCAAATTTATTTGGTTTTCCATAAAGGGATTAATCGATTTTCACTAGTTTCTTATTCCTACTATTAAAGATATTTCCTATTTTTCTATTATTCCTACTTTTTATATCTCGAACAATTCATCCAACCCTCATTCAGATCATTAAGGCGAACAAAAAAAGACAGGGGAGCTTGAATGCCTCAATGGCGTAGATCAAAAGACTCTATTAGCACGAACTCCCCAGCAACATTTTAATGATCTCCTCCCGATATTTTCCGCCTTTCAGAATGCTGAATGTTGTCATGGAGACTTCGGGCAGTGTCTTGTGCTTATAGATCGACATTTACTACACTCTGGGAAAGGACTATATACAGGAAAAAAGATTCTTAACTTCCATTGAATGGAATTTATATGAAGAAGAAATAGGAAGGAATTTATCTAAAAGAATATAAAGAGCATTTCTCTCCATCCAAATTTTTTTTCCTCTGATTTTGAGATGATGGAGAGATGAAAGAACTTGTAAGGCACTGCTGAGGACTATTCAACAAAGTGGTCTATATTATTAATGAGAAGCATTCGAATTTTTGCTCATCTTCCCAATTTTTAAGCCTCGTGCAGGAAAGGAAGATATAAATTAATGTTATCAATTTTTCACCCTTATTTCATTTTTCAATTTCTTATTACATTTGGCAAATTACCCCCAATACTGGGACATGAGAAAATGTTTTCACTTTTTTTATGTAGTGAATATGCACCTTAATGACCATTTACACAATCCCTTTATGTCTAACTTGGTCTTTTTGATTAAAAATTAACATATTGTCATAGCCTGAAAAAATATCGAAATATCTTGTTCTAATTTAACTTTCTGCTACAAGATGTTTATTGGAGTTTTTTCATATGATTTCAGATGATAATTAGGTAATAAATGGTTTGCTCTACACAGTTTCCACGTTCCGAAGAAAGTTATCTCTGATTCAGTATTTTACCAAGTATTCAAAGCTTTCATAATTCACTTCAAAATTTGGCGTTTTTTATTAATTTCGGTTCGACAAACATTAGAGCTTAAAAATTCTTATCGACATAAATCTTTCTTAAAGAATTAATCAATCTCAATGTTAATTATAGCAATTTAATATAGGGTTTCATCAACGTTAAAAGACCGTGTTTTTATTTATCAGCTTTTTAAAACGAAACAAACTGCGTAGACATAAAGCGTTGTCTGTGTGAAATTATGTCTCTAAATATACCCAAAATATACAGGAATTTGCATAAAAATTTAGATTTCTTAATTTTCTATAGTGAAATTTTTATATCCAATGAAAATATTTTCGCTTACTTTATTTAAAACGTTATAGTATTCTGTTTTTTTTTTCGCCTTATATTTTCGTTTTTTTTTTTCATTTTTGATTTTACGTACCATAAATAATTATGTAAAAATTTGTGTATTAAACGAAATATTGTATACAATATACTCCCGAGAGCCTATCCGACTTTTTTCTTATCCAGGTTGCCCTTTTGCCACAATTGGCCATATATTCGAGGGTGTACTGTATTAATTAACCTTCTATAATATCAGGTCACATTTGAATTTATTTTTTTAATTTTTACAAAATAATTATAGATTTTTTTATGAGATGGCGCATAAATCTTAACTCTATGACGTTACAAACACAACCAATACTAGTATTCATGACCATTGTTAAGCTCATCAACCCGAAATAGCAAAATAATTGCTGTGCAAACGGTTGGCAATAAAACTACTCGAAACCATTTGATTCAACTGAAATTATTAGTGTTTTTGTCAGTGATTACCAAACTATGTTTATGGATGCAAGTACATTTATGCCTTACACCAAATGCAAATTGTTGTACGGACTTTCACATACAAGCACATTTCACATTACACACAGAAATGCACATTTTATAGACCGGTGTGACTTGAAGGTCACATAATGATTATAACGCAATAAAATGGTTTAAACACAAAAGTTTGTTTGCATTTGCATACATAGGTTTATAATTTATAATTTTTCGTTCTCACAATTTTTTTGGAGATAAAACAAAAATTCAGCCCATAGAGGGTTAAATTAGTTTTGTGGAAAACTAAACTTTTGTCATGCATTTCTCTTTCAGGTCGTATTTTTTAAATTTAATTTCCATAATGCGGAATTTTCTTCAAATCTCCCTTTTTCTGCTGGAAATTGTATTTCTCCAAGGATATGAGATTTGGAGGCCACCAAATATTATATTCATATATGTAGATGATTTGGTAAGTAGGAACCTTTTCATTTTATTCCTTAAATAACGTTTATTGAACAAGTCCATTTATTTATTGAACATTAAAATACTTCCAATACAACAAATATAGTCCAATACCAATACAACCTCTAGATTTTATTGCTTGTTTGTCGATGTCCCAGTACAGGAATAGAGCGTCTTTCCTGTTATCTGGGCGTGCTAGGTTCAAATTCCGATTCGGGCATGGTTGTCCTTCATCTGTTCTCTATGTAAGATTGAATGCAACGTGCTGTAAAAATTCGATAGCTACGGTGTACTCTTGGCCCTAGTTGGTGCTACTTAAATCAATTGACGCACCCTCGGATTAATGATCGCTGACTACATCTGCAAATATTTTCCATGGCAAGTGCCATTAGAAACCACAATTGTTTAATTTTCATCTTTACAGAATGCTGTTTCACAAGGAAAACATTATTGCATATTTGCATACACACAATTTGTATGTGACCAAACCAGGTATTATACTACTATTGCGCAATTTCAAACTTAAATTAAACTTTAAAATTCATTCTTATTTCATTAAAAATATTTTTTCTCCCACTTTTATTTACAAGATCAACATCTTGTTATTGGCAACAGAAATTTGAACTATGGGTGTGTGACAGAAACAGTCCGTGGAAATAAGATCGGGAAGATCTTGATCAACACCCTTAGGAATCAAGATGATGTTGACTATTTTCTTTGGTTTTTGTGAAGTTATTATTATAAATTTTTATCAAATGAGCCAAATTATCAATAAATGAAATTATTTTAGTTTTTGGAGAGATTGTGGTAATGTAGTTTGTCTAAAGTATCTTTTACCTGATAAAAACAATTTATAACTTTTCCTATTTCTACCTTTTCGTGGTCACCTTTTCGAAATTATTAATACCAGAACAGAAAATTAGCAACGAATAATAAAGTTATCTCAATCAAACGACTTTAAGATATATTTTGAGAACGGAATAAGTGTTATAAAGAAAGAAATGTTATAAATATTGAACAATCAATTGTTTCTGATGCTTTTTAATCAGAAGCAGTACATTTGTTAAAATAACAAGCATTGTTAGCTATGTTTAATTTTTATCCATGATAAATGGCTTTTCCTTTTACGGTTGTGAAAGATATTGATTCTAACAGTTAATAGAGCAATGGAATAAAGTAATTTTTAACAGTTCATAAAAAAGTGGCATTTTGGTTTATTTACATCCGCCCTTTCAATAAAAATGTCACTGAAACATTTATTATTATCAGTAAATAATATTGACTAGCTTTTTTGAGACCAATTTATACGTCTATATTATCGATTTTTCAGACTGTTAAATTATTAATATAAGATGCTTTTTTTAAACATTTCGCTGTATAATTTAAAAGAATTAGAATAAAGGCAAAAAAATAACAGCAATTTACAAAGCGTATATATTACGAAATAAAAATGGGTGAAATTCCTTTTATGGATTTAATGATTGGAAAAAATGCGTGCTTTAATGTGTAGATGGTGAGATTGAATTACATCGTAGCATTTGAAAGCCTTCTTTCAAATAATGTATCGAATTTAATTAAAATTATTTTTAAATTAAAGAGAAAACACGCCTAAAATGAAATTTATATCAAATAAAAAAGTCAATTTTCAGTCTAAAGTAAATATAAAAATATTTTTCTAAAATAATTGTTTTGGTAAATATGAGTATCAATTTCTGTATGAAAGTCATAACGATAACAACTATATTTCAGATTAATATACGGACTCAAAACTGAAACTTTTTGGAACAATTTCTCCATAAATATAATCGTGACTATTTTTTAATTGTTACTTTAAAAACCACTTGTTAGCTTTCATGATATACAACAAGGATTGTAGGTTTTTAGAGTTTCGGGGTGGCTGGTCAAGATTTTGGCGTGCTTGGCGAGAAACTTTATCTTGCCTTGCTACGATTAAGTCTACTTATGCACTTTTTATTGAGCATTTAGAATAACCCCTTGCACCACTAAGTATCATACGGGGCTTACGGAATTAAGAATGCAACACATCACCTACAGAAATCACAAACAGAACAGACGGATAACAACCATGCCAGAACCGGGACACGAACCCCAAGACGCCCAGATCATGGGCAAGACGCGCTACCCCTGGGCCAGGATGTCGGCTATTTATGCATTTGATTGAATATTTTGAGGCCTATTTCTTAATTTCTTAGTCCATTCCTACCATTAGTTCACACTCTCCCTATATATTCAAATTTTCAATCATCAATAAAATATTTTTTTATTCATCCACTTCACATAGACACACTTAGTTCAAATACATTTTTTTAAAAACTTGCACTGGATGGCACTTGATGTTAACACAGTTTTTTAATATATTAAGGGGACTCGGTACCAAAAAATTTTTTTTCCACAATTTTTAATAAAATTATTAACTTTGATAGATAGATGTCAATTGTGTATAAAACGAAATATCTAAAATATTTTTGAAATTCAAATGTTAAAAATTTAAATATTTTAATTTTTTTTTAAAAAAAAGTGAGCATTTTTTAAAAATGCCTCTTCTGCAATTTTCAAAATATTTTCCTCAAATTTTTTTTGAGGGGGACCTCACAATGCATGTAACAAAAATAGGGATCCATTTTTTGATATCTATATTAATTTGTGAGAATAAAATTGTTTTACAAAATGTTGTGGAATTTTTTGAAAAATATCAGATTTTTTCACTTTGAACATTTTTAGAAAAAAATCTAATCAAAATTTTGTCAAATCGATCCCTAATTCTATTAAGCTTACATTTAAGAGTGATCAGAAAAAAATTCATGCAATTACAATAAAATGTGATTGACTTTTAGCATTTTGTAGCAGACAAAATTTTGAAAAAAAGGCAAACTGAGGAAAACAGCTTTAAAGTTTTCAACACAATAAAATTATAATAAAAACAGCTCACATGAAGTTAAATTTTTTTCAGAACAATTATATAGCATTTGTAAGTGTTAAGATACCAATTTTATTAATATACATTATTATCACATTTTTTAATGACCATTACCATAAATGGGAATTATCAAAAAAATTAAGGAAAAATTTATAAAATGATCACTTTTTTTAATTCAATAAATTTTTTAGTAAAAATATTTATAAAATAATCTGCAATTCTGTTTATCATATAAGCAATACTATCCAGTAACTATTCAAGGCCATTTAATTAAAATTGATATGAATTCAGCCATTTTGAAGTAGGTAAATTTGCTAGACAATGCATGCCATACAAAAACACATATGTACAAAAAATTTCACTATGAAATAGTTTATATAAATACATGATATTTTAAATAATATATTATCATTCAAACATAATTCTATAAAAGTTTTGTGTTAATCTGAGACATATAGATGAAATAACCAAAGCATAATTAACATAAGCAGTAACGACATATTTGAAAATGACCAAAAAATGTACAAAAAATTTATATAGCAAGGTAATATGGTGTATTATTATTCATAGCAAGGGAATGGGATTTCCTTTTAATGCGAGGCATTTTCGAAACCAATTAAAAAGCAGGTAAGCAATAAATAAATTCAGTAGTCTTGAAAAAGACAGTTTTGCTTTCAAAGTGATTATAATATAACCAAAGGTAAATTCAATCAAAAACCTCAACGAAAGCGGTAAAACTATAAATAAACAAGGATTTACTGTTACTGTTTCAAACTTTGCCTCTTTTTATTTCATGGAAAAAAAGAGGGGCTTGGCTTGGCTACTCGCACATGAAATATGTCGGATGTGAACACAGTAATTGGGCATGCCAGCTGATATCGCGTTAGACAAAATAGTTCCATATCTCATTAAATAATTGTCGGATTGTTTTAAAATTTTCAGAATAAAAAGTCAAAGGTTCAAGCATCATTATTCACTAAAAATCAGAAAATCGACATTTTCATCGATTTTTTGAAATTTTGAGGTACCTAGTCCCCTTAATTCATTAAAATTAAATTTAGGAAGTTAATAATATTTTATATATGAACAGTTAAGTTTCGAAACAACAGATGGCGCAACGGAAATTCTGCTCAATTTTTTAAATTTCTATTATTAGTTTACACTCTCGATATATTTACATATAATTTGTTCAAATTTTCGATTTTTTATTTAATCATTATTTAATAAATATTTAATAATAATTGATAATTATTTAATAATACTTAATAATTATTTAATAAAAAGTAACTAAAATAAAATTCTTCTTTGTTGATCGAGGTAGGAATTGGCTTAATTTTTTTATTACTTTTTTATCTTCTTTCCTATGATTCAATTTCCTCTTTGGTGAATGGACGAACTAACCTCAAAGCGCTTCAAATAATAAAATGCTACTCTAATTATTAACTAAGCAAAACTTTTTATTCAGCACATTTGTAAAAATGTTCAATGAATAAAGAAATCAGAAATTCGCATCAGATATTTTTACATATTTCATTTTTTCCATTCGACAATTAGTAATAAGCTCGATTTCTAAGTTACGAACGTTAACGTTTTATAAATAGAAATTAAATTTGCCTTAATAATAATAATGTATAATTAAAAACAATTATTATTATAATAATTGACATTTTCATTTTTTTATAATTTTTATTATATTATTGCTGGTTTTTCATGCTTTTTATGCAGTTTCTGTGTTTTCCACCCGCCATCAGTTTTTAAATTCACCTTCAGGGCATGAATGACATCAGCCTGAGGGGTTCTCCACAAATTCCGACGCCGAACATCGATGCCCTCGGCCTCAATGGATTGGTCTTGGACAACTATTACGGAGAGTGGGTCTGCACACCCTCCAGGGGTGCTCTCTTTACTGGAAAGTATCCTATTCGATTAGGTAGGGCTCTATTTTTTCATATTCTCTTTAAAAAAGCACCTATAAACAGTATATAATCTAAAATAAGTTGTTTACCTTTTGTAAATGCTCACATAGTGTATTTTAAATGCGACCTATAAACCAGCCTTTACGTAGAGCAACAACGACGATAAAAAGTATATTGTTTCGAAAAATAATTTTTCTTACCCAAAGAGATACGAAGATAAATTTATTGTCTATGAAAACGCGAATTAAATAATCGTAACACAAGCTACAAATTCACAGCGAATTAACGCCATTTAATACGCTAAAAAATAAAGTTAGAGAGCGCATATTAACAAGAGAAAAGACTCTATCTCCCCCTAAGCCAACCAAAGTAGCCACTTTTCCGAACTCGAATAACTCCCCGCCTTTAGGGCGCACTTTAAATAGCGTCTCTTTAAAGTGTGCAGAGCACCCGTGGAAAGCGAACACTTTTTCGAGACAGCTGTAGAAATTTCCCGAATATTCTTTAAGAGTAAATCTTTATTTTTTAGCTTCTTCTACACATTTTAGCGTGCAGTAAAACCCGTTAGTGACCTCATTACGCCACCAACACACCTACATCGCCAAGATTGGTCAAATATGTCTATCTTCTGTTATAAATCCCCTTAAAATGGTCTTTTCTCGATGACATGCGATTCAGTTGCAATTAATTATATACAATTAAACTATCTACAAATATTTACAACATTTACGCAAAAACTCATAAATATTTTCCATATTTTCACAAAATTCCTAACAATATTATCATGTGAGAACCTGATGTTGTTTTCCTTAGGGGTTTTTGAATAATTGAAGCTCGAAATCTCGTAGGCAATGAATTAAGCATAAATGGAAATATTCATTAACATATTTTTAATATCATACTAGCATTCCCGTACCCGGCATTGCTGGGGTAATGGAATTAGCGGGGGATAACAGTGTTTCCTGCTCTTAGTTACGAAAATCCTCTATAATAATTACCTATTACTTATAATTTTTTCTAATTTTGTTAGGTTCCCGCCACCCCTGAACTCCTTATATATATGCCCTTTAGCCGATCCTTAACTGTCCTTAACGATCTTTTTAAAGTATTGATTTTCTTTGCAAACTCAGGTCATCTACATTTTATTTCTATACCTACGTTTAAGCAAGAAATTCTTTGTATACAACATTTTTGGGTTTTTTTTCTTCTTCTGGTACTAAAATTATTAAGCTGCTTGATGAACTGACTCTTTAGAAAGCTACCTAAAATTGGTCGTGTGAAAAACAGTCTCCTCTTAAATCGATCCCTGCTACTTTTAATGTCTGTCCTTGTGACTTATTAACGATTATTGCAAAGCAAAATTTTACAGGAAACTGCACTCTTCTAAATTCAAAAGGATAGTCCGACGGAATTAGTGGACTGCTGGGTATTAAAACCAACACTCCTCGAGCACATCCAGTAATTATCGTAGCTTCGATTACATACTTATTGTCTAGTCATTCGTAGTCTGGTGTCATTGCAAAATTTAGGTGGACAAACGTTTCGTAGCAGCATTACTGGTGTCCCAACTTTCAGGTGAAATATGTGAGGTGGAAAACCTGGAATGAATTCATAAAACGCGTAATTTTTGCAGGATTGTTTTCAAAATTGATCAGGGTAGCCAAAGCAATGCCAAATTATACAAAAAAAAATTAGTCTCATTTTTATCTATCAATGGATTAGATTTGTAATGTTAAAGGGGAAAATACAATAAACGACAAAAATATTTTTAAATGCGCAATTTTCTATCAGATTTTTACAATCTTTCACACCATTTTGAAAAATTTATCGAACTTTTTGTAAAAATTTTTTGATTAAGTTATCTTGAAAAGTTTCGGCGTAATTAAATATTAAAGCATTTCGCCTATTCGTTCTAAAAAATTTCGCCTATTCGTTAAAAAATTCGCCAAAAATTCAGTTTTAAGAATTCGATTTTTTAAATTGTATTGCAGAATACTACATCGTATTGTCTTTCAGGAAACATATTTTCTGTATTTTTCCAGTTAAGCGTCTATTTTACAGGGCCGTTCGAGAAATAAACCCGTCAAAATTGACCTTTTTTTTAAAAAATCGATATTTAATTTTTGTGTCGATGTTTCGCAAAAAAAAAAAAAATTATACCTCCGTGTTCTACAATAGAAAGTCCATCCGATTCCACTGCGATATTGAAAATAAGTTGAACGGACGCGTAACGATGGCAATTTAAAAAACGCGGTTTTACGGGACGAAACAGGACACATAAGCTATCGCTTCTCCGGAAGGCCGTGTTTCACTCGGAAGGTAGCATTACAGGTTTAAATTTAACAGAAATTAAGGGATTTTAATTAATTTCTCCCGAACTAATGGATATTCCGAAAAATAAACTATCCTATCTTTTAAGTTGGATTAAACTGAAAGTGGTGTGTAAATTATTTTAAAATCGGTTAAGTAATTTAGGAGTCCATCGCGGACAAACAACGTGACACGTAATTTATATATATTAAGATATTTCTTTTTCCTGCTTTCACCAGTATTGCATTATTATTATGTAGATTTCTTTGGAAGCAGATTAGTTTTTAAAAGGTTGATCTACTTTTGCCAGTATTGCTTTTTCAAACTGGTTTAAGCTACTTAATGACTTAAAATAATTAAGACAAATAATGACTAAAAATAATAATGTTCTCGTATGATAGCTTGAAATTTGCGATTGTAGTTTGCATGTTAGTATTTTTTTTTGATAATTTTTCTAATAATATAATTTGCAACTTTTCAGTTGTTTCAGTGTTTCATTTTCTCCTAAAATATTAAGCTCATTGCCTATAGCTTGCTTAGTTGGATTAACATTTTACTTTGAAGCCACAAGAGATTTATTTGTAATTATTTTTTCTAAAGGTTCTTGAGATATATATAATACAAGACTGTGAGAAAATAAAATGATATAGTTTTAATTTTAATCCTCTATACAATAAACTAATTGATTGTAACTGGAGAGACATAAAAATATTTTATATCACTCCAAGATAAAATTACAACTTAAGGCACGCACTAACATATATAACTGAAAAATACAATTTTTTTTTGTTTGTTTTTGCCATAACTCCACAAAAAAATATCACTTAAAAAACTAAAAATATCTGAAAACAAAAATCAATTCCTGTACTTAAATGGTAACTAAAGCATAACATCAAAATACTGAAATGACTAACTATGGAATTAATAAGAATAAATGGCTTAATTGAAAACAATTTCTTGTGACGCAATATTGCGTGCAAAAAATAATTTCTAAGTAACGGGTAAGAAGTGTTAACTGATGATTGTTTTTTAAAAGGAAGTTTGCTTCTTTGTGAAAAAATATTGATGTACCTTTTAACTGCAACAATTGCATAACAAAGTCTATCTGTATAGTCGCTAAACAAGCGGCATCAAGTATTTAAATTTTCTTGAATTTTTCATGAGAATGATCGGAGAGCTACCAGGTCAGAAATGTCCTTCTTTAAATGTATCTTTTGCTGTTGTTGAATATCGTCAGATAAGTGTGGTCACTTAATTCCATTCTGCCTAACACAACACAAACGGCTTCATAAGAAATTAAAATCAAGACAACAGGTAGTCATGTTCATTCGCGTAATATCTTTGTATATCTTTTGATATATACTTCATCTATTGATACTGTTTTTCTTGATTGACCGCCGACAATTTTCAGATAGCCGAATGTGAGTTTTGAAAGGCAACTTAAGCACATAAGATGACTCTGGTGGAGGACTAATTCTTGGACTAGGCTCACCACTCTACATATTTCTTCCAGCATGCTCATCATTTTTAAACATTTGAAACCTTTAAAATCATTCCGGTTAGCTGAATTGAATAAATAAATAGCCCGAATATTTTCAAACGTTCTAATGCTACCTGGCTTTAATAAACTATCCGCGTTAATTCAGATTTTAGTTACTTTAAAACTATTCTAGGCAATGACATACGGTTTGAGGGCCATGAGAAACTGGTTGGTAGGGCATTGGATTCGCATCCCTTGGGTTGAGTTCGAAAACCATCGGCCGAAGACTTTCTGTTTGTGTTTGTGATGGTGGTGGTGCCTCGCTCGCGTATAAATATGTCGTAGTCAAAAAGTCCTTCCTGTTGACAGTAATATCACTGGCGATGCTGGATCAGGGGTGGTCCTTCTCTGATTTAAGTCTAAAATGCGATCTTTGGTTCTGTGAATGAAATGCATGAAAAAGTCTGCACAGAAAAAGTAAGCCCTCCATATAGGGAACAATATCACTACGAGTTCTAATCAGAGGTGTTCGTTCTCTGATTTAGGACTTAATTACGATCTATGAATGTAAAACCCTCTTAAAAAGGGTCAAGATACATGAGTAACTAAGACATACTCTTGGCCCTTAGATGTACTATTGAAAAACAAGAGCAGCCCTCTCGGCTTAAAATTGCTGACCCCGTTAACGGATTTGTATATGACAAGTGACATTAGAAACAATAAAATACAGTTTTCATTACAAAGGAACTTTTAAAATTTTATTTCCTCACTCCTTTAAAATTATGTGTAAAACCTAATGCCATGAAGAGTGTTCATTCGATTTCAATTTTTTTCATGTACGCTCCAGCAACTTTAAGGTGACACGTTTAAAACATTCAAAATGACCACGTCCCGTAGGACTGCCTTGAACCAAATCCTAGTTCCGTTGCATTTATGTATTGGTCTTAGATTCTATAAACCAATTTACACACTGATATTTCTCTTTATGACTCGCATATTTTTTTTTGTCAAATCTGAATTTAAAAGCAAACTAAAAACGAACTTTATAAGTTATCCTGTCACAAGTTGAAAATCGTTGTTAATTGGGTCTCCCAGTAGGGTTTAACTTTTTAATAATTAATTAAACATTAAAATTGCACGACATATCTACGAAGTGAGTATTTTTACAAACCTGTAATTTTATTTCCTACATCGAATTGTGTCATTCTAAGAAAGACCATTTCAAGGTCAGTCCTGTTGCGTGTTGAGAAAGTGATTTCTGAACTTGTTTGCTTTCGTCACCTAATATCCCCGAACTCGGAATCTTTCGCCACTAATCAAAAAAATTTGGCGACATAATGGATATTGTTGAAAACTTCAAGAGTTTTCACGATCCTTCCAATAGAAACTAAGATGCGCCTTGATTGGCCTAGAAGGTTCTCTGCCGAATACCCGAGAGCTATAAAAGACCGACAGTCTCAAGCTGGAATTTATTTCAACGGTGAATGAAGTTGAGTCACAAGTGGAGTTGGAGTAAAAGACAAGTAACGAGTATTCGAGAGGATAGCGAAGCAACGGCGGAGTATCAGTGCTGTGTGTAGTTAAAACGAGTGCTGAACTGCTATGAGTCGAGTCCTACTGTCTACTGTGAAAGCAGTCATATATAGTGTGTGGAGTAGTCAGTCTTGGGGTAGTGAGTAGGAAACTAAAGTGAGGAGACGGTGAGAAGCTCAGTCGTTTGAAACGAATCTCCAAGGATCATCTTCCCTACTGGATTCTGTTTGGCCGCTTTGAGAGCTGTGGTCGATTACTACTTGTTGGCTACTTTCTGCTGTAGTGTATAGCTGTGAGCTGTTTTGTGTTCATCTCGGGTATACATATTTGCCGTCTGTGTATTCGTCATCTTTGTGTTAGTGTGTTCGTGTGAAATAAGTCGTTGTTGATTTCTACTTGTTTCTGCTGATTGTGTCCTGACACCATGCACCCACTTTAATTGAACTCAGTGAACCGTAACAACATTATTACTGCTCAAAATATATATTGTACTGTCCTAAATTGAGATAGATGGGCTGTCTGCGTTCGACGAAAGAGACGTCGCCATATTGAGTTGGAGCGGGAAAAGAGTGGCTTTAGCATGTCTTGACGCGTAACAGAGCTGGACTTCTAAATTGTCTAATATTTCTTGAATTCTAAATGTTCTCAATTTTCTGATATTTGTTAATGATCTAAATCTTGTTTCTAAATTCATTTTAAATGTTTTGTGTTGTCTGTGAATAAATGTTCTTAGTGTTAAAGAGTTTCGTTACTTTAAGCTAAGACTTTACAGACTTATAAATGGTGGCAGCTCTTGGGATTTCGATCCACACAAACCTCAAAACTGAAGTCAGTTCTGTTACATTATTATTATTATTAATTTTCAGCATGCTGGGGGTAAGCTCATTTTTTGCCAGACAGTATCTATTTTGAAAATGTTAAAATTTGAATAGTTGATTTATATATTTTAAATAGTAGAATGAAATGTTTTTTAAGAAAATTTGAGAATTTATTTAGCAAGGAATTTTTATTGTGCAGTGTACTAGTATAGCATTGGTTACTCTAGTTGCTTTTGGTTATATGCAAAGAGAATGCGGTATACTTCTATACCGCATATTTAATTCCGGTTGCTTGAATGTAAATTACTCAGTTTAGATTAATAATTATAGTTGTGTAAAGTATTGTGTATACTGTTACTATAATTGTAGTTTATAACTTTAATTTCGCAGATTACTTTTATAGCAAAATTTTGTATGGTTGTTTGTTTATTAGTATGGTTGTTTTGTGATATAAAATTTCCGTGCATAAAAGTTATTTGGTGTTGCATAAATAACTAGAAATTCTATGCAAAGAGTTATATTTATTGTGTTTAAGCTATAGAGTTGTAAGCGCAAAATAAATCAACTGGAAATAATTGTGTTTTAACATAGGAATTTAGTTGATTTTTTCTATATACTGATTAAACAAAAAGAAAGTTGAATAATTTTATCAGAATATATGAAACAAATTTCAAGACAGAACTATAGTTTTGTTTTGAAGATTGAGTATAGAAAATATATTTAATTCGGTATAGTTCTGCTTTGATCTGAGACAGATGATTTCCGGTCGAAACAAAATGATTCCTTTTTGTTTCTTTTTTCTTCAATAGTGTATCATCGCTTGAAAAGAAAATTTATTACGGTATTATTTTGATCACTTGTTGCATTTTTATTTTTATTTTGTTTTTAAGTAGAAAGTGGAATTATGTTTTAGTTTTTTCTCGTTTTGAGGAAATTGAATCATATTTGTGTACATTTTAGGTTTAAAAAGAAATTCTTTTGGTATTTTATTTTGAAATTTATGATAAAGAACCGCACAGTTGTATATGACATTATATTTTATGAGAGTTTACTAAGAATCTTATTAATAGATTTCGATTCTACAAAAAAATATATCTTAGTTTCTCTTTATGTATTTTGTGCATTTTTAATTTTTGAAACTAGTTGACTTTTGTAAAGAGTGGGGATCCAATTCAAAATAAGAAAGTTAAT
>JAOUZG010034401.1:635293-647143 GCA_026289955.1 Argiope argentata | reverse complement strand
AATAAATGTTCTTAGTGTTAAAGAGTTTCGTTACTTTAAGCTAAGACATTACAATATGTACCCGATTCCATAACTGTAAATCCATCGGTTTTGGACTTAGAAACATTCTATTTTACTGTTCAATCTGCAAGTTCAATGGGCAGGCTCGCAAGTATTGTATTTTAATGTTATAAAATAAGCATTTTTTTCAACGAAAATTTATGCAAGAGTGAAACATTTATCCTTTATTTGCAATTTTAAATTCCAACTTTTGGCTTATTTTTCAAACTTTGTCTAAAACATGATTTTATGAATATTTTTTTAACGCTCACCTTACAGGTCTACAGCATTCTTATATTCATGTGGGAGAGGCTTCAGGTGTCCCTTTGAGTGAAATTCTTTTGCCGCAGCATTTGAAAAAACTGGGCTATCAAACACATATGATCGGAAAGGTGAGTTTAATAAAAAAAATTTCTTCTGAGTAATAAGTAAAGAGAAATAGCGATTAAAATATAGGTGTTCAGAGTTCAGTCAAGAAGAAAATAAATAATAAGCACTATTTCAACTTTTTTTGGATATTTTCTATTTAGATAATGACAAAAAGAAATCATAAAGAAAAACCGTTTTTCACCTCTTAAACTTAAGCTCTCTCCATTTTCACTTCTAGGAACTTCAGCAACAAAAATCGGCACAAAGACTTTAAGAAGAAAAGCAAATTAAATATGGATTTCAATTTAAATATAATTTTTAACAACTGACATTTTTTAACTCTAGGTGATTCACTCTTTTAACTTTTTAATTCTATTTTATTTTATTTTGTAAATTATGTTTATACATTTAATCTTAAGTTTCTTCTTATGTTTATACATTTTATACAGTAAATCTTAAGTTTCTTGGTAGTGGATCGTCCAAATTTGCTTGTGGATTTTGTAAGTGTAGATAATTTAGAATTAAGAATCAATATACATCAGCCTAACCGTTAGTAATATATTGTGTTTTTTATTTGATGATATCATTTTTATAAGTGATGGTAGAACTCGTCCAATGGAACATGTTGAATATGTTTAATATATTTGGAATTCTAAATCATAAATAAGGATATTAAAAAAAGTTGATTCCTATTCAGGTCAAAAAGGAAATTTTTTATTTTAATTACTTTTTATTAAATAATTACAATTAATATAATTAATTTATCAAAAAATTAATTGATTTTCGCAAGTGTTGAACTCGCATTTTTCCTCTTCATATTGATATTGAAATATTATACTGAATATTGAAATATTGAATATAAATATTGAATATATTGAATATAAATATTGAACATATAAATATTGAAATCCTCACATTTCATCGATTGAGGCATTACCTTTTGGTTTTAATTTTCATTAAAAATTGCTATAACTCTATTTAAAATATTAAAAATTAATTAAATTGAATAAATTAAATAATATTTGAAACTATTGTATTAGCATCTACTGTCAACCACTACAGGTTTAAAAAATGCATATGAACTTGAGTAGATGAATAAAAGATATTTTATTAATGATTTAAAATTTTAACAATATGTGTATATATAGGGAGAGTGTGAACTAATAGTAGTAATGGGAAAAGATGCAAGTAGTCAACATAAATTCTGAATTATAGAATAAATAAGTCAACTACAAATGTACAATACAAGAAGTGTACAAAATTAAGCGAAACACAGCAAGTGAAAAAAAACCTTTGCATTAAAAAAAATTTGCTTAAAATATGTTTATACTTTGAAATGATGGTTAAATATTTTTTCATTTAGATAAATATATTCCTTTCTTTTAGTTTTAAATCTATTACCGCTTAAATTAATCTTTCTTTAAATAAATCCATACTCAATAGTATAAAAGGTAGATATAGATTATGGTGTTGCTTTTACTCAATAATTTGTCACTAATTGAGCTCTAAATATATTTTAATTATGATCACCCTCTAATTTGAAGATGTTAGAAGGTTGAAAGAAAGAAGCAAAAATTAAAAATGCAAGCAGAAATCAGAGTTTCATTACAAATCATTGTAGTTTTATATAGTCAAAACTAAGCAGATATTGGATAAATCGTAAAAAATGCTATTATTCGAGTCAATATTCAACAGCATTTTAATATTATGAAAAGTCCGTCTGGTAAATATAAAGTGAAAGCGCAAAGGGCCTCAATAAAGGATAAAGATGATTTGTTTCATTGGATAACTAAAAAATACAGGTAGAGTACAGGTCTCTTTTCAATATTTATACGAAAAGAGAACGCAGTAATCAAACACACACAAACAGCGGATATTTATTAAATAACCACTCAAGGAACGCAGGTATGTCTCATTGGAGATTACTATTTGCAAAAAATCCCTCAACTATCATTCCTTGAATATACGCATGCACTTTTCCGGTTCCTTGATAGGAATCGAATAATCTAGAAGGATCCAGTATCTTAGCTCCTAATCGAAGTATTGCCAAAATTTTCATATATTCGAAGATCTTTATTTGTGTCACATAGGTAAAGCATAAGTGACATCATTTATTGACGGTAGTTATTCAACATTCAATAGAAATATTCTATAAACTAAACTTTCTTAACATGAGAATAATTGCTCCGAAAGTAACAATTCTGATTTATAGAATTATAGAGTGAAATATAGAGGTACGTTTTTGCATAGTGCATTTTGCAAAAAATGTACCATCATGACGCTTAGTCAAATATTTAGACACCAACTATTTAGCAGAAATTCTTTTTCAACTATTTTATTGTAAACATTTTCGTTCTCTTTTCATGAGCCAATAACAGCGGCAAAAAAAATTTTAGAAGTGAAATGGACATTTTTTACTAAGCATTTATATTTCAAAAATATTCTTAAAAGGCATCTACACAATCTTAATAACTCTAATGTGTAAGATAATAATTCAAGATTTTTAATAATAATACCAAAGTAGGAATAAAATAAAATTCATTTTTTGTAAATATTTATCTATTTTTTAAATTAATATTTAGAATTAATTGACTACATTCTTTTTTTTCTTCCATTTTAGTGGCATCTGGGCTACCAAACTAAAGAGTTCACTCCTGTCTACAGAGGATTTGATTCATTTCTCGGATATCTCAACGGCATTATTGGCTATTATGACCACACCATTTATGAGAAGGCGAATTTAACTGAAAAACCAGTGAGTGACATGTTTTACATGATTCAGTTTTATTTTCTTGCATACGAAGTATTGTGATTGCCAAAGAATTCAAAGATGTTTCGCCAGATCTTTAAATTAGACATCCCTAAATCTGATTGCATAATTTTTGGATTTTGTGTTAAATCGTTTCTATTTGCCGTTTTAGATTTGAATTGCTTAAGTTATCCAAATTTCAAAGGAGTTAATAGTAGTAGTTAGGATGATTTAGTAGTAGTTTCTTTGATTTGAACTTTATTAGTTTTTAGGATGGTTTTATAAAATGTAGAAATTAAATTACTTTTGTTTGTTTTGTTTAGTTATATTAACTTCCCGCCATAAAGCAACACTAGGGCTATTTTGCGACGGACCACGTACTTTTAAACCGTGATCAGATGACGAGTACGAAACCAGAGCTGGTATCCCCCTCTCTACACCCCTACTACACTTTCTGGAGGACAGTTGGCACTGATAAATTTAACGTTTAACATATCTTACAAGACGATTCTTCAGTGAAATCGGGTCTGGAACCTGAAATTCTACGATTCACGAGCCGAGACCTTACCACCTAGTCATCGTGGCCCAAAAATTAAAAGGTGTGTCGTATATTTGACTATTTTCATTTGAAAATATGTAATAACAGCTTCTGTGCCATGTACATTAGCATTTTGTATATTATTATGATAATTCTCCCAAGAACGATGCAGTTTGTTTAATACATGTTTAGGAAAACATGTATTAAGTATGCGCAACACCCGCCCTCTCAAGCTAAGCCAACTCGCTCTCCAAACTGATATGATTCTCCTCCTTTACCCACACCTTAAAAGTATCCCACTAAAGTGGATGGGTAAATGCAGAAACCGCATGCACGTTCTGGACAAGGATGGAACTTTCTCCAACAATCTGTAGGAGCAAATATTTATTTCTCTGCTTCTACTACACATTTTAGTGCGTACTAAAAACTATCATAGACCTCATTACGTCACCAACACACCTATATAGCCAAATTAGTCAAATTTGGCGATCTTCTGTTATAAATCTCATTAGAACATCATTCTCTCGATGACGCGTGATTCCATTGCAATTATTTTTATACAATTAAACTATTTACAAATATTTACAATATTTACACAAAAATCCATACATATTAACATCTAATTTACACAAAATTCATAATAATATGTAGATGGTTCAGATATACTTTTGGACAATAATTAGAAAGAACTTCTTGTCATTATTATCTATATCATCCTACATTCATGCATATAAACAAAATGCATCAAGAGCTCTTTGCTTCCGTCATTCTTAAACTAATAAGATACTTTTCGAATAGTTCTTTCAGGAATTTTTGGGATTGGACTTGCAACTGGGAACAGAAATTCTCAAAGGCCAGCAAGGGAAATATGCAACTCATCTTTTTACCGAAACTGCCGAAAAAATTATTCATAACCATGATACCTCAAAGGTATGGAAAAAATGTTGATTTTGCATATTTTTTATAGCTATCTTTACATTTTTTGCATCAAAAAATTATTCCATATTCACGTGATTAAATGAAAGACGATATTCAAAAGAATTGAGGAATGACTCAAAAGAAGGAGGAAAAACAATAATTTTTCCTTAATACCTGAACAATTAATCAACTTAGAAATTTTTGTTGATCTCATTTATTTGGAGATTATCTGTCTTTAACAAAACATAATGAAGCCAATGCATAAAAATGAAAATACAAAAGAAAATATTTTCTAAATTTCCCTTTCCAATCAGTGCATTTAAATGAAGAAAGCACTTTTTATCAAATATCTAAATAACAAAACAAAAGGCTTGGAAATTAAGACATTGTTGGAAATTTAGTGAGTAATTAAAATTTTAATAACATTTTAAACTTATTTTTACTTAGTAATATTTAGGAATCTTTTTCGGTATAATTTTTGTTGGTATAATTATCTTCATCGTGTGATCTTCATCAATTTGGGCCTTTATCTCTTTGCTTTTAAATCAACATATTTTTTATAAAAATTTACTTTCTGATTTTTCGAACATTAAAAAGAGAGTGTTTTTACAAAAATTTTGAATAATTATTTTATTAGTTCTCACATTGTGTATACAAATATATATATAATTTTTTACTATTATAATTCTTTTTTCTATAAAAAATTAATTATTTTTCATTATGTTAAATTAAATATTTTTTAAAAAAAGATAATACCAAAGGTGTGTTTTTAATTCTATCATTCTTATTTTAAAACTTTTTAAAAAATTCTTTATATCTCATTTCAAAAATTCAATACCTCAGCAATACGGGAAACTTTGTCTTTGGCGAATACCTGCGTTAAAAGAGTTAAACATTTTTTTTGTAAAAACGATGAAGAAACAACTCATTTTTTTTTCTTGCTTAGCATCAAAATTTTAATTTACTTACAAACATAATTGAAATTAAGATGAGATAATATTAACGTATTATAATGTCCCGGGAAATTCGCAATAGTACATGCCCTATTAATAAAATGTTGAACGACATTGTTAAGATATCTATATGATGTTGGCTGCATTAAAAATGTTATACAACATTGCGGAGATATAGTGCATTATCTTGTACTAACAAGGAAGTTTCAGAACTTTAACGAAGTAGTAGATTGAAATATTAATTTCAGACATAAAAGAAGTTAAATTAACTGAAATTTCATGAGAAGATGAACAAAACACATGCATGTTTTTACAAATATTCAACATTATAGAAAAGGTGTACCAGACCGTTCTTTGATACTGCTTATATTTTTTAATGAATATAAAAGCATCTGCAAATGAGTTAGCGGTTTGTAGCCGAGTAACTAGACCACTAGACAAAAGCAATAACTATTTTCCAGATCTCTTTCTTTATCTGGCTTCTGAAGCTCTGACCACATATTCTAACATCAGGAAGTCGATGGGGAGACGAACGATATATTTGCGCCAAGCAGATGGCGAGCAAATGTGAGTTCTCGGTGGTGGTTATGTTGACTGTTGTTTCTAATGAGCCTGACGAATTTTGACTTCTGTAGAGGCACCACAACAGCAGTAGAAAGTTTTTTATTCAAAGTCGCAGGTGTTTATTGTGGAGGATGAAGTATCGAACTTGCAACCTTAGGGTTCGTAGCCAAGTAACATAGCCACTAGGCAGAAGTGATCACTCCTTTCCGGAGGTTGTTATCTGGCTTCTGAAGCTATCACAGCACATCTCAAAATACATACGCGGTACTCAGATATTTTTCTTCATTATGTTTCTAATTATAAAATCCTCAAATGCGGTCTCTGAAAAAAATTGATAATTCTTAGAGTTTACAGTCTTCATCACCTCTCACAGAAAAAATACAAGAATGTTACGCGAAGACTACTGTAGCCTGTTTTCTTTGGCAATCAATCATCTTTTTTTGGCTACTTGGCTTCAATGGGCCAGTGAGAAACTTGAAATTTTGATAAATGGTTTAGAATAGTGAGAGACATTCTGTTCATTTACGAATTCGAAAATCATGCGCGCTTTTACGCAGGCATTTATTTAGTCAAACTAGGGGTGACAGGACAGATGAAGTGTTTATATTTAATAAAAAAGTGAGCTCCGATTATTCGCAGACATAGAAAGTGAAAAAAACTTGCGCATAACTAATAATATTGAGGGGGGATCCTAATTCACGATGAAATACCATAAAAAAATTTTATTTACTATAAGAGGCTCACATATTAAATTAGGATGAATAACTAGAAGATTATTATTCTAAGAATTTGATAAATAATTTTTTTTGTAAAATAATAATCAAGCACTTTTATTTTTAATTGAATTTTTTGATATCATTATGAAATAAGCATCTGTAGATAATATTGATCATATTTAATCATAATATATATATAATAAATTAATATAAAACATAAATTTAAAATATATTTTATATTAAATTTTAAATAATCTTTTTGCCCCTCCTGAAAGCTTTTTTGCCAATTCAACTAGCAATATAAACAAATAATAAGTAATTTTGAGTTAAAATGTTTAAAAATATAGTCAAAAAAGGCACGCCACGTGGGGAGAAAACTGAATGAAAAATATCTGGACCAGAAATCTGGCAAAGAACGACAAAAGACGACCGGAATCGTATCTACCCCCCGCGTATCACCACTCAGCGAGGCAGAATCCTCGAAAAATAGTAGTCTCGGGATAATGAAACGAATAGTATGCTGTCTATCCACACTTCATGCAACGCAAAGAATGGTAAAACTTGCTTGAAAAATATTCTGTCATCCGATTCCGACGATCTCGTAATGTTTCTGTATTAAAGACAAACCTGACATTCCCAAATATTTCAGCCCCTTTTCATGTACCTATCTCATCTAGCAGTGCATGCTGGGAACCTTTTCAAACCCCAGGAGGCACCCCCGGAAGTGATTTCTAAATTCAAGTACATCAAAGATTTAAATCGACGAATTCATGCAGGTACCTCATTTTCTATAATCGATAAATACTATAAATGTTTTTAACAAGCAAAATTATATGGAGAGTTATAATATTTTAGATATTGCGTCATTCATACTATTTACAGATGTTAAACATTTCAATTGAAGTAGTGTATATTTTTGCAAAGAAAATCATTTTCTTTTCAATTCAAAAGTTTTTTTAAATAAAGTAAAAATAAATATTTTATTTTTAAATTCGACTTTTTAAAAAATTAAAAAATTCGTAAGCACTTTCTAAATGTTTTAACATGCTATTCATGTTACTAATACAAAAAAAAAGCATTTATACAGAAAGAATCGCACCTAATTAAATATAAATTTCATTTACATTGAAAATGGAAACATCTTTTTTTTATTTTCTCTCCTGGAAATCATCCAGGAAGAAAAAAATATTATCAGCAATACATTTAATTTTGATATTTTGGCAAATCACATATATAAAGCCTCCAAGGGGCCTAAAACCCTTTTTTTAAAAAAAAACTTTTTTGTTAGTCACTGAAACTGATAATTAATATCGAATTAAATTAATGAAATTTTGTACGCTTTTGTGTTGAATTCAGTATTATATAATTGCGCCAAATTTTGGTAAAATATGTCTAAGGAAGTCTATCTCTTTTCTTAGAAAGAAGCGAGCTAACTTTATGAAATTTGGTTAGAAACTCGAATTCTGGAATTTGGTCATCAAAATTCTAGACTTATGAAAAATTTAACATAAACAATAAACACACACACAAAACTACAAAAAGATTTTCATGTAGTTTAAAATCATAAAATTAATAACTGCTTTGATGTTGGAATTTTATTGGGCTCAAAGTTGATTATTGAATATTCTAATTACTTATTATTATGGATCAATATTATTAAAAATTTTTTTAATTCTAATTTGTTTATTATTTTGCATTTATATACCTTACTTAAGAAAATGAAATCATTAATAATTTAAATTTCTTTTCTATTCCATATATGTTTAGTTTTAATTCACTCTTACAGTCAGATGCACAGCTTTATTATATATAGATGCATATATATGTATATCTATAATAAATGCACAGCTTTATTACTTTCTGTATTAGTTTTTATTAGTTTCAGTTTTTCAGGGTAAAAACCTTTCATAAATTGAAGAAAACTCTTTAAAACTTGTATTTCAATACATGCTTTAGCTCTTTTAGTGTTTCTTTGATAGTTAATAATAATACTTTTTTCGGTATGTCGGTTTCTCTTGCAAAAATAATTTAATTATTTTGAGCATATTAATTACGTAATTAGATTGTTGTGCTGGTACCTTCATTGCGTAGATAAATACAGTAATCTTTATTTCTATTATATTGCCCAAAGTTTGGATCGTTATTTGTCAACTTCTGAGATAAACCAGGATTTTTCTTTCCTTTCTTTCGTAGACAAAACATTGGATTGTCTAGATAATATAAGGTGATTTGTTCTAATCTACTATACGAAAGAGAATACTAGAAATGCACTTATCCAGTTTACAGTATCATAATAACTCTTTCTTATTTATAACTATGCACAAGGCTGGAAACATCATATAAAGAAGCAAAATTAACATTTGACTACTTATAAAAAATAACCACATATTCTGAAAAATAAAAAATCATTTTTGAAAATATAGCTAACATTTTGATTCTAACTGTATTTAAAACATTAAAAAAATGTCTTTTTAATTATACAATATTATTGTGGTGCAAATTTTTCTGAATTTTAGTAATATTTAAAATAATTGCCTTTTAACATTGCGTTTCAAACTGAAGTAAAATTTTTGTTGTAGTTCTATAAAATAATCGGTTGGTTATTTAATCATGAGATAAGTTAATAAGAAGAATTCTATTTATTGTATTGAATACTTTTTAGCTTACATGAGTAAAAACAAAATAAAGTTACAATACCGTGAAAGTTAGAAATATATTATGTTGGGGAAAATTCCTTTTTTAATAGCATTATCATGTAATTCAATCAGGGTGATTCATAAGCATATTTATAGCGGTATCGTGTCATTCAATCAAAGTGATCCCCAGACATAATTATTTGCGCTATCATGCAACTCAATCAGGGGGATTCACAAGCATATTTAATAGCAGTATCGTGCCATTCAATCAAGGTAATTCACAAACATATTTAATAGCACTATCATGCAATTCAATCAGAGAGATTCACAAGCATATTTAATAGCAGTATCGTGTCATTCAATCGAGGTTATTCACAAACATATTTAATGGAACTATCATGTCATTCAATTAGGGTGATTCACAAACTTAATGAACAGAGCCGTGTGGTGTTTTAAAAACGACTCAGTTTTGATGTTTAACACAATTTTTGCTTTCATAAGAGAATTAGTAACAATAATTTACAAAAAAGATATCCATTCAAAAATGAAATATCCTGGAATCAACTAGACGTTAAAAACTGTAAGTATCAAATAAAATTACTTTAATTTAATTTTACTGAGAAATAACCCTGTTTAACTGCTGTTTGCCGCACACTGCAAATTATAGAGGCTGCCCATGCTATCCAAAAGTTGCGCAATCGAAAAAGATTTAGTCAAGAAAAAATTATGTGGAAATAGCGAAAAAAAAAAACTCCCAGTCAGGTAACAAAAACAATTGATGAACAATTGATGATGAAGAAGGCCTCCTCCTCAACCAGTCGCGAGAGAAAGAAATAAAAATAAAGAAATAGCAGACGGGGAAACTGCTCCCTTGCCACGAGGAAATATTTAGCAGGTAATGGCTCAAGTCTGTGAACTAAACAAAATTTTCAGTGTAATAAAAGACATACCAGGAACTTAAACCCTTATGCAACAAAAAGAAAGAAGAAAAAAAAAAACGTCTATGAAAAACTTATGATTTCAGCCGAAGCCCTTAGATCCCCAACAACTAATAATTAAAAGCATTTTCTCTTAACCCCTGGCCCATCTCCCAACCCATCGATGTGATTATATATGCCATCAATTTTTCAACTTCATTTTTTCACTAGTAGTAAAGTTTCTTTTTAGAATAATCCAAGGGAACCCAAGAAAAAAATTAATTAGTAAAAATATCAAAAGTATCTTAACTAATTTAATTATTAATTAAACCTTTTTAATTCCTACTGTTAGTATATATGAACTTAATTTTCGGGTTGCATTCTCCGTTTTCTTTAGAATACCATCGGCAAAAATAGTCACATAACGAAGTTATAAGCCAAATTTAAATGATACTATTGAGTACCATCTATAAATAAAGGGTTCAACCTAAAAAATAAAATCTTTCGTATTTAACTATCGAACTTAATAAATACTTAATTTTTGAAAAGTAAATAATATAGTAATATATTAGTTACTATAATAATAATAATGATAAAAAAGTTTAAACTAATATAGACCTTCTAATTCACTGATTTTGTAGCCGTTGTATCAGTTCTGGACGACGGCGTTGGATCTGTTTTCAGAGCCCTCCACCAAAGAGACATGCTTAAAAATAGTATAATTCTGTTAGTTTCCGATAATGGGGGACAGGTGGACCCAAAGGAAGGTGGATACGGATCCAACTACCCTCTGAGAGGCAACAAGGCAACCCCGTGGGAAGGGGGCCTCCGTTTGCCATCAATCATCTGGAGTCCGTTGCTGAACCTCAGAGAACCGAGGATCGGGCAGCAACTCATGCACGTATCTGACTGGCTGCCGACTTTGTACAAAGCAGCAGGTAAGTTGTTATTTTTAAAAATTTGTTTAGTTAAAGACATATTCAGATAATAAGAACTTTTAACGTGTGAACAGAAAATGCATTTAAAAAAAATTAGAATTTTCAACATAAAAAATTAGAATTTTGCATTTTAAGATGTAAAAGCATTAAAATGCAAATAAAAACAAGTAATATTAAAAAAATCTTTAAAGTCAATTCCTGCTTTGGTCAATTAATTATTTTTTAGTTATCTTTTACTAAGCAATTACAATTACTTTAAATAATTTTTTAAACAATTATTGATTTTCGCGAAAATTGATCTCGCATTCTTCCCCTTCACGTCCTCGCATTTTATCGATTGAGCTACTGCCTGCTGATATAAGTTCCATTACAAACTGCTAAAACTCTAAAGTATTAAAAAATTAATTGCATTTAATGAATTAATTAATATTTGAAAAAGCTGTATTAACCTTAAGTGCCATCCAATACAAGTTTAAAAAAATGTGTTTGAACTTGAGTGGATGAATAAAAAGT
>JAOUZG010034401.1:591444-619822 GCA_026289955.1 Argiope argentata | reverse complement strand
ATGGGGAGGAGTTGGTGGACGGAATGATGGTCCACTTAAGACATAGGGAGGAGATGTTGGACGGTATGATAGTTGGTTCACTTAAAACATAGGGAAGAGATGGTGGATGAAATGATAGTTGGTTAACTTAAGACATAGTAATGAGATGGTGGAAGGTATGATAGTTGGTTCACTTTAAACATAGGAATGAGATGGTGTATGGTATGATAGTTGGTTTACTTAAGACATAGGAAGGAGATGGTGAACGGAATGATAGTTGGTTCACTTAAGGCATAGGAATAAGATGGTGGACGGTATGACAGTTAGCTTACCTCAGACAGTAGGATGAGAGGTTGCTTTTATAATAATTGGTTCACCTAAAACATTAAGGACGAGATGGGTTCGAAATGATAGTTACCTCCCTGGTAAGGGCAGAAATGGGTACTACTCACCATCTACCGATGGAAGGCCATTTCGCTTTTTGAAAGGGTTGTATTGTGAACGGTCATGACATTTAGGACTCGATCTTTATTCCAGCTAATGCTAAAGCGGCGGTCTAAACCTAAAAATTTTTCAATGTACTTTAGTGGTGTTGTTACACATCCCAAAGAACAACAGAGCTATATCAAATTTATTAAATTCCGCAACCTGAAAAGGTCCAATACTAATAATGGATTATCAATAAGATTCGGTCTGGATAATCCCAGATAAATAAAAATGCGATAAGGTAAGACCATTTCTATAAAACATTTGAGAGACAGATTTCAAAGCGATTAGAACCCTCAGAATTATGCTTTTGTAGTAGGTCGGAATAGTTACAATGCGAATTAAGTCAAATGATGTAACAGCATAAGGAATCAAAATGTGATATAAATCTGCATCATTATTCACGGCAAGGTTGAAATATATATATATATATATTTCTTTGCTATCAAATTTTAGGGCATTAATGATATCAGTCTGAGGGGTTCGCCACAAATTCCGACACCGAATATCGATGCCCTCGGACTCAATGGATTATTCTTGGATAACTATTACGGAGAGTGGCTCTGCACCCCATCCAGAGGGTCTTTTCTCACTGGAAAGTACCCGAGTCGATTAGGTAGGGCTCATTTCTTTAATTTCCTTCAGAAAATTGCTGTCAAAAATCTCGAAATGTATTTTTGAAAAAAAAAATATAATCTCTTTTTGAGGGGCTTTACAAAAATTTTTAAGTTTATTTAGCAGAGCAGGGAATTATTAACTTATTTAAATATTGTTCAGATTAATTTAAAACTTCCATTTCATTTCGATTTATTATTTTTTTGCTTATTTTTGTTTGAGTTTTAATTCTAGAAAAATATTCTGGAATATTGCTTTACTATATAACTGCTAAAACAAATAGGATTGTTTTTAGAATTTTTTTCAAACTAATAAACATAGATTATTGGTACACTGTGCTAAATGTTTCTTGTAATTTACTGACAAGAGTTAGCTAGGAATAATTTTTTATCTTCAAAGAGCAATGGTGTGCATTTTATGTTCCATATAAAATGAATACTTCTTGTAATGCACTTTGTATATATTAAATAATAAAAGGAATATACGCTAGAAAGCACATGTATAAAATCCCATAATATAGTAGCATACATTTTCAATATATCCTTTATTGATTTGAGTAATGTGTGCCTATTGAGTAATGTGTGCCTATTTTTCGTTACAAAGCACCTACCGAAATGTAAAGAATATTGTGAGAAAGGTTATTTGCATCGATTCTGTTGCAAAAGAATAATAAAATTCTTCTAAATGTACCATTCAGAATAAAAGGGTGATTGAATCAAATGATAACAAACAGTTGGTACAAAAGATCTTTATTAAAATAAAAAAAAGTTCATTTATTTCAGAAGGAAGGGGAAAAATAGGGTTTTTTCCGTTTGCCGGGCGGCAGCGAAAAATTGCAGAATTCCGCCATATTTCTAACAGTGATTATAAAGCAAAAAATCTCCAAATATTGTAGAATTTCGCCAAATTTCTTTGGCGATTTTTCGCTGCCACCTGGCTAATGGAAAAGTACTAAAATATGAGTGAAAGATTCAGTAACAACCGTAAACTGAAAAAAGAAATGGGTACTTTTAATTTTACAACTTGTTAAAAATAATATAGGAATCCAACGAAAAACAGAGAGACTAATTTTGTTTGAAAGCTTGAATTACTGTATCGGGATCGAAGTCATGGTGCTGCTAAGAGAATAAAAACCTTTTATTTGTTTAAAAATTGTTTTTTGTAATACTAAAATGAAATTTTAAATGAACGCTCTTGTTTTAGGTCTTCAACATTCTGCTCTTCGACCCGGAGAAGCTTCGGGACTTCCTTTACACGAAAAGACTTTACCAGAGCACCTGAAAAAACTGGGTTATAAAACACACATGATAGGAAAGGTGAGTTTCGGGAATGAGGCATTTATTATGCTATAATACAGTTTAGGAATGGTGACAAACAATGAAGGCTCTAAAACAAGTAATGTAAAAAACAACTTTTTAAAATGAATTCCTACTTAGGTTTTTTTATTTTACATACTTTTTATTAAATAATTACAATTGTTATTGTTGTCCTCGTGTTCCTTTTGCAATATAAAGAGGGATGCAGTAGCTTCTGAGGGGTATGAACCACTGATCCCCCGAGGGCAGAAATTGGACTTCTTGCTCACACATGGCGTAAACCCTTTTTACGGGGTGGACGTCATTCATACATTTATTGGGTTGTTCGGAAAGTAATTTCGTTTTTTCCCGTCAGAGGACTTAATTACGTTTTTTCGAAACCAACTTCACACTTAAGCCGCATAACCATTATATGTCTTGAGAGCTGATATTGCAAGGCTTGTGTGTGAAAAAGTTCTATTAATTCTACGCAGAAGTTTTTGGTTGGTGCCCTTTTAAATATGGAGAGCAATAAGCAGCATTTTCGTCATATTTTACTTTTTTACTTCAGAAAAGGTAAAAATGCTGTCCAAGCGAGAGAAAAAATTGACGGATGTGTATGGAGAAGGCGTGTTAACAGTACGCCAGTGCCAGAACTGGTTTGTAAAATTTCGATCCGGCAATTTTGATGTCGAAGATGCACCACGGTCTGGAAGGCCGGTCGAAGCTGACAAAGATGCGATAAAGGCATTAGTTGATGCAAATCGGCGAATAACCACACGAGAGATCGGTGAGAGATTAAATTTGTCGAATTCGACTGTTTATGGCCATTTGAAAGGCATTTTAGAAAGGAAATTTGTGTCGTAGCGTTGACGCGTGTGATTCGCTCCTCAAACGTCAAGAAAATGATCCATTTTTGAAGCGGATTATTACTGGGGACGAAAAATGGGTTGTATACAACAATGTTAAATGCAAGAGGTCATGGAGCAGAAAAGATGAACCGGCTCAAAGCGTGTCAAAAGCCAACATTCACCAAAAAAGGTGATGCTCTCCGTTTGGTGGGATGTCAAAGGAATCGTTTTTTTTAGCTTTTGCCGGACAATACAACATTAATTCAGAAGTCTATTGTCATCAACTGGACAATTGAATGATTCACTTAAAGAGAAGAGGCCCGAATTAATCAACAGGAAGGGTGTAGTGTTCCACCAGGATAATGCGAGACCTCACACAAGTTTGGTCATTCGCCAAAAACTTTTACAGCTTGAATGGGACGTACTGAAACATCCACCATATTCTCCAGATCTGGCGCCTTCCGACTACTATTTGTTCCGGTCCCTGCAAAATTTTTTGGATGGCAAAACCTTTACCTCAAATGAAGATGTCAAAAACCACCTGAACCAGTTTTTTGCCAGCAAGGACCAAAACTTTTATGAGAGGGGAATTATGTTACTGCCAGAAAGATGGCAAAAGGTGTTGGACCAGAATGGCCAATATATAATTTAATAAAATATTTATTCATTATACGAAAACTGTCTTTCATGTTCCCCAAAAAAAACGAAATGACTTTCCGAACAACCCAATAATTCATTCCTCCTCAGATCGTAATTTAGATCTGGGAGAGCGAATGATCACCTTTGACCCAGAACCCCAAATGGTATTGCTCTCGGCAAGGAGAACTTTGTGACCACAACAGATTTAGCATCCACCACACACACACAAACTCACAGTCTTCGACTGATGGGTTCGAACTCCCAACCGAATTGATGCGAATCCAACGCCCTACCAACTCGGCTATCCAGGCCTAATAATTATAATTACTATAAATATTTGATCAAAAAATTATACTAGGCTGATTTTTCTACGTCAATTGACGCAAACGAAAATGAGCGAATTTTCTATGCCAGTTGAGGTAACGCAATACAGATAAGAAATTTTTAATTTTTTTCTCTGTATTATTTTAAATCGAAAGTACTTCAAAAGGAATCCAAAAAATCGATTTGTTAACAATACTTAATTTTAAATGCATCAAGCATTAAGAAAATAAACAGAATCATTTGAAATAATTGGCCGAAATCTTGTTAAGTCTAATCACATTAGCGTGGGAAAAAAGAGTGAATTTTTTACTTACTTGGTGGCGGGGAAATGAAGATTTTAATTAATTAATAAAAATATAATGAATTAATATTTGAAAAAAAACTTTATTAACATCAAATTTCATCCACTAAAAATTAAAAAAAAATTACTTGAACTTGAGCGGATGAATAAAAAGTATTAATGATTGAAATTTTGAAATTTATTTAATGCTTGAAAATTTGAAATTTGAATTGAATGGAAAATGTTTTTAAAAAACAGTCAAAATTCAGCAAACATTTACACGACTATTAAATTGATGTCATAGAAAAAAATTGGAATTGTTGTACCTTTACTTAAATTACTTAAATTAAAATTGGAATTGTAAAGGAATTGGAAAACCTTTACTTAAATTAAAATTGGAATTGTTGTACCTTTACTTATTTAAAATTTGGAATTGTTGTACCTTTACTTTTCCCAATAACATTTTTGTAATTTATCGCAGGAAAATTCTTTAATTTAGCTTAATTTTTAATTAATTGAACTAAATAATTTGTCAAAAAAGTTGCATCGAAATTTATATTTCTGATAGCCAATGTAATGGCTTAATCCTGGTCTATCAAATAAACAGGTAGCGTTTAAACATGAATGTTTTATTTACAGTTTTATACAATAACAAAAAACAACACGTCCTCTAGGTTAATATGTTGGGAAATATTTACATCTGGGATAATAGTTCCATGACTATCACAAGGGAAAACTAACCGGCTGTTAGCTTATTCAGCTACTGAAGTAGCTGAAGATATCAACGGATTACTCCCGTTAGATCTTTAACCAATAAATTCAGGATTAAGTGGTATCTCTTCAGCTCAGCTCACAGCTCGACTCCTCGTCGTATCAACTCTCGTTCACTCTCTAGCCGAATCAGCTGATCTCGTCCTCCCTTTTTTCTAAAACCTTCCATTTTAATCTCTGTCAAACTCCGCCTCTCAGATTCGCACTGGCGCACTGGAGATGCCGATCATCCAATAATTTTTCAGAAATATTCCCAATGGTCACCAGTAACCATGGAAATATTTTATACTCCTCCACGCCCCTAGCAGAATCTTCACAACAGACAAAATATTCACATATGGAGGCTTCAGTACTTCAAAGGGTCGTAAAACGCGTATGTTGTTCATTATCGGAACTTATTCCAGTCGGGGGGTCCATAGAAGAAATCGCTACATCTGGTGTTTTGACACTGTTTCCTTCTTTAAAAGGACGCAAACACATGCGTACTCCATTATCTGACTCCATTCAAGTCCAAAGGGTAACATCAAAGCGGGAGAACACAATGCGCAACAAAGGAAAGAATCCTCTCACCGCTGGCCAGAAGTAACCATGTTCGAATATGTGTCTCTTCAAATGGAGATAAGTTTTACGACTTCTTTACACCAAGATATAAAAAAGTAGAATTTGATAAATATAGATCAAACATTGTAGCCTATAGAATACCAATACGCACTCATATTCATCCTTTATTATTAATATAGATTATTTCTCTTTGATTTAAATTAAGTATTATATTCTTTATATTTTCTCTACATTTCAGTGGCATTTGGGTTATCAGAATAAAGAGTACACTCCTACGTACAGAGGATTCGATTCGTATTTTGGATATTACAGCGGCTTTATTGGTTATTACGATCACACCGTTTATGACACCACGCATTTAGACAACAATCCAGTAAGTAACACCCTTTATAAGATTCTTTGCATTTTAATGGCAAAGAGATAAGTGATTTCCTTAAAATGTTTTGATTCACGACATGACAATCAAGACAGATTTTCAAAAACGTTTCGCATGATTTAACTTTTTCGTAAAAGTGGCTCCTTTGTACTAAAATATACAAGGTGTGTTCAAATGAAAAGGTACCAAATGACACCGTTATAATGAAAGGTACGAAACGACACCTCAAATTATACAATATAGCCCTGAGCACAACGATTCCATTGATTAACGAGTCGAAGGATTCCTTGATCCCGGAATTCCTGTCGCCGTGATGAGACCCAGTCCTATCCAGCGTCCTTGAGTTCACCGTTCACCGTCCGAGTTGAAGCGCTTCTCTTTCAGATGAATTCTCAGGGTACCAAACACAAGAAAATCGGTCTTAATCAATTTTCTGAACTTGAAGAAAACATCTTCGATCAAGAATCCCAAATAATCCTTCTTGTTCCGCACAACATTAGAACTATTGAAATATTTTAATCGTAATTAGAAGCTTGTTAAAGAAAATTGGTTGCAAATGAATATTGCACATTAGCCTTATGTGAAAATAAGTTTTTTTTAAATATTATATAACCAAAATAGTGACCCCCCCGAGGGACATCTCGGAATGTTGATGATATTTTTCGGCATGGTGGTTGCATCTCTCCATACTGAAAGATACAATAATAGGTGGGGGGTAAGCTCCTCCCATCGATGACGGGACAAACTTCCTACGGGAAGTGTTGTACCATAGCCGGTGATGGTGTTTAGAACACAACCACAGTTCCCGTAAATGTTGCTGTTTCGACGTGCAGGTCATTTAGCCTTATGTTTTAAAATGCATGAGCATTCGTGGCGGTTTGGGGAGTTTGTCATGACGTAACCAAAACAATGAGAAACCTTTTTTTACAGGTTTTAACTTGCGTATCACAGGTTTTAAATTACGTATTTCTAAATACATGTATCTAGAATTTAGTTTGAATTCGTTAAGAGTTGCATCTGCTAGATTCACCAAAATTATTTTATGACTGGGGAAATCTGTGTTTAACATCTACGCATACAAATGTGCGTCTGACTCGAGTATAAATTACTGAATTTTGAATCTACAATTAAATGAAATTATTTAGTAATTAAAAAAGAAAAAAACCATTTGGAAACGCTTTATTATCTGAACTACTTCTTATGTTATTATAAGAATGGAAATAACAAAAAATATTCTATATAGGATGTTTCCTTCATAATAAGTTAAGTAAATTCCTTTGTCAAGGGTTTAAGTAAGAAATTAAAAGAAACCACTCATTTTTGTAAATTAAAAGTGGTTTTGATCGATTTCGGAATAAAATATTTACTATTATTTACTATTATTTATTACTAGAAAAAATGTCCTTATTTATCTTCATATACTTCTCATTTTAATAACATAAACATAATTTCGCTACAATTTTTTTTCAGATATATTTCGGATTGGACCTTCATAATGGAACCGAAACTGTCACGGACAAGCAAGGGAAATATGCAACGCATTTATTCACCGAAGCTGCCGAACAAATTATTCGCAATCACGACACATCGCAGGTACGAACAGAAAAATTCTTAATTGCATCTTTTCTTTAAGAAATTGTTACATGTTCATAAGACGAAATAAGCAATGAAAATTGAAAGAAACGAAAGTACAAATTTGAGAGGAAAGAATTCGTCTATTCTCTTTGGGGATAAAAATTAATTCAGTGTTTCATAAATTTTAAAAGACTTAAAAGCTTCTAAATTATATGATGAGAACATAAAATATCATTCTCAAATGTCTTAATGACAAAACTTTTTCCGGTGAAGCGTTTTGTATCTAGAATAATTGCTATGATTTCACACTAACGGGACTTTCTACATATTTTTAATTTCGATGCTAAAAGAGAAACCTTTTTATTATCATGGGAGAACTTGATGTTGTTTTTGTTTGGAGGTTTTTAATAATTGGAACACGAAATCATACAGGCAATGAACCAAGCATAAATAGCAATATTCCTTAAGGCGACCAGGGATCTTTCAATTGACTTTTTGAAATCTTTACCTTAACAATTTAAAATTTCACAGACATTAAGAGTAACACTATAGGAGATGACACACAAAATTGTAAAGCATTATGCTAAATTATTTATGAGTTAGGAGGATCAATTTAATATAATGCTAGTGATAAATAACGTTAATGAAAAATGTCCTATGCTCACCAAATTTGTTTGAAAGCACTCCCATTTTTATTATTACTTAATGTGACCTTTTTGAAACAAAATTTGGGATTAATCTTGAAGTTTGAGAACGAAATATCATAATTAACCAATGCAATAACTCAAAATTACTTAATTTTTTAAAAAAAATCAGTAGTTTTAAATTTTTATATTGGACAATTTTGTAATTTCATACTCAAACTTAAAGATTAATCCCAAATTTTGTTTCAAAAGGGATAGTGCAAGTAATAATAAAAAAATGGACTACTTTCGAACAAATTTGGAGCACATGGAACATTTTTCATTAACGTTATTTATCACTAGCATTATATTAAATTGATCCCCCTAACTCATAAATAAACTAATATAACGCTTTAAAATTTTGTTTATCATCTCCTATAGTGTTACTCTTAATGTCTGTGAATTTTCAAGTTACAACTGCGAAAATTGCAAAAAAAAATCAATTGAAAGGTCCCTAGCCGCCTTAACATCTTTCTTTAAGCATGGTAATTCATTCTCTGAGAAGATTTTCCTGAATTTATGTATTCTCACTTGATGTGAGATGCTTTATTTATACTCAATGCATACGTTAATTGTTCCGTCAAAATAATAATTCGTTATTCACCTTGCTTAACCTCCGAATTCTAATTTTTGCACAGTCGTGCGAGTAATATTGCTTGATCATCGGATTTAAGCGTTAAAAATAGATGCACTTTGTTATTAGAAACCAACTACAAATAAATATTTTGATTTATTGCAGAATTTCCAAAGTAATAGTTTGTTATTCGAATGTTACTTATTATTTTCTACTGAATTCAAAGTAGTTTGTTAGACAACAGATCATAGTTCATTCAGTGTTGGAAACCAAACCTAAGATTTTATTTTCGAAATTCACAAAATAGGGATTCGTTCCTAATTACAAAATAATTTTTGTCATAAATTTTCTCTAAGAATCCAATCATTTGTAATAATTGCTTCAAAGTCATTTTTATAAGCTGACTGTTATTGATAAAACGAAATTCTAAAAATTAAATTTGCTACAATTCCAATTTAGACATATAAAAATAAATTAGCGTGATATTTTTTATTGAACTTTTAGAAATCCGAGCACCACTAAGTATCACAAGGGGGCATACAGATGTAAGTTTACAGCAAATTACATACAGAAATCCCAGACAGAACAACAACCATTCCCGAAGTGGGAATCGAACCCAAAATGCCTAGATCTCGTGAAAACGAACTACCCTGTGCCAAGCCGTCGGCTTAACGGAATATTCATTTGAATTTTTTACTCTTCTGTTCTAATTAAAAGCAATTACTGTGCAATTCACATCTTTCAAATCATTCGCAGATAATACAGTGTATAAATTAAATGTCCGTATTACCAGTCTTTAAAAAATGAAATTTCGTTTCCATTTTCAGCCCCTCTTCCTGTATCTAGCTCATCTGGCAACTCACTCTGGCAATCTCTTCAAGCCTGCAGAAGCACCACCAGAAGTGATTTCAAAATTTAAATACGTAAAGAATTATTATCGAAGAATTCATGCAGGTAATATATTCCATCCCTTTAGAAAGTTTTATAGTGTTTTAATGTAACCATTTGGAGTGTTCTCCACAAAACTTTTTCGTATTTTTTTCGTAATAAATTTGTCATGCCAGAGGTCGATTTCATAGCACTGAACGAAATACTAATCTATGACGTGAATTTAATATTTTTTTAATACATTGTGCGATTCTTGGCGAGTGTTTTGGCCATTAACAATATTCAAAAATTGAATTTCCTTTTCAAACGCGTGTTTCTCAACCGAATGAAACAATTTTTTTAAATCCAAATTTGCATTTGTAATCACGAAAACCCATACTAAACTTACAATATTTCAGTCATTGCGATTTTGAGTTATCGCGTTTACGTGATTATGAAAGCATACACCAACGGACGATCGATTCCTTGTTTGATTTGTCTCAAAATTCGGTAGATATGTAAACTATAGATGTTAATTCTATGTATTGAATTTTATCTATGTAGCGCTTTTTGTTTTGAACTTTTTGTGTTAACTTATATTCGAACAGACTTCTTTGGACGGATTTTGTTCAAAATTTGATAGAAATCTGCAAAATTGTTATAAAGACCCTATATAAAATTTCAATCATTTAGTTTAAAGCTCATTTTGAGTATTTTAAGCGCGATTGAAGCTTTTCAAAAATATGTTTTTCTAAAGCAAGGAAATTTAAAAAGTGGAGATTTCACCAAATTTCAAACTCGATTTTTATCTTGTCTGAACATGATGTTATTTTTGGAATGAGGTTTTTGGCATCAACAGAAATCCATAGATGAAGCAATCATTTTATTCCATAGGTGAAAAAAAATTTATTATCTGCATGAGCACTAAAAAAATCAGTTTTTAATAACGCGTTTCCATTACATTTACAAAAACTCTGATTTTAAAAAAATAAGTTAATAACTGCAGCAAATAAAACCTAGAAAATGTCATTTTGAGCACGTGAAAATATAAAATTTAATAATTAGGAAATGCGATATTTTTTAAATATAAATGCGAGACAAAGTTTTTTGGATCGTTCGCAATACTAAAGTGACTCAATTGACGAAACAATTAAAATGAACAAAAATATAATTTGACTTGCGCGAGAACGTGGTGCTTGGCCATTCAAGAAATGATGTTCTGACATGAAACATTGAAATATGCATAGAAGATATCATTTTAATCTTTTATTTTTTATTATAATACTTTTTCAAAACTACGTATACGAGAAGATAAAAAAAAATTACATACTGCGCACTAAATAGCCGAGTTTGTAGCCGAGTAACATAACCACAATACAAAAGTATACTTGTGCATCGTAGACGTTTATGAAGCTAACGCCACAATACTCCCCCACCAGTGAGTTGGAGGAAAGACGAACGATTTTAAAGCGCCAAGCGTTATGACAAACGTATTATTAAGTCGGCAAGTGAATATATCTCCTATGTGATTTTATGACTATAATTGTAGTTGAGTCAAAAATTTTAATTTCAATCAATTGGGAAAAAATGTTAAAACACACACACAAATTTTCCTTTATTTGGCAGTGAGCGAAAAAGTTTGGGGATGTCTACCCTCGCTGGTTTAATCGTGGATTAACATTTTCTAATTATTTTAATTGCCCTAAAACTGCTAAAGTTTATTCAAAAAGCGGATATCCGCTATTCTGGATTTTTATTTTATTTCATATGGTTCATAACAACAAACAAATGGTACTTAAGATAACGCTCAGAGAGGTATTCTCGTGAGATGGCAAACAACAACTATTATACAGTTATCCACGGTACCAAGTGCAACTGTAATCCGCAGGTTATTTACACAGTGCAATGGGCAAAAAGTGGGAGAGACATTGAAAGACGCTCCTGTTCTATCCATCCCTGTGATTATTGTTCGACATCTCATATTTATTAAAGGGATTTTGATTTAAAAACGATTTGCTTTTAAACGATAAAAGGAAGCCGAAAGCATCAAACTGTTTGAAATTCAAATGGGAAGTGACTTTGTCTTATTAAGCTAACGATCAGACAGAAAATGAAAACCTATACTTATTCACATAAACAGACCTACAGCTCGTTCGTGATTACAACATTCTAAGAAATTACTATAAAAATATAAAGGAAATATTAGAGACAAGCGCAGAAATAAAAAAAAAGAACAGCACAAAAAATACAAATAGAAATAAATGCAAAACACAACACAAACACAAAAATAACTGGAAATAAATATATGGATTTAGAGTGCAACTCTTGTGAATAGTGTTCATGAAATCTAAATAGTTCTTAATTTTCTTCGAGATAATGAATCATTCTTTGAGCTTTTTTATCCTGTATCCTTGGGAAGAGGCAAAACTACGGAGCCAAGCACGTTCCAGTTCAGGTGTTGGCTTAGTCAGGAAAGAAGTCAGCATACATTCTGTTGCGCAATGAATTGGCATGGCAAGAACAGGATGCATTAGGGATCACGCTAAAACGTCGAAGTTATGTCGGAATGTAAAGAAAAGAATATCTTCTCTTTCCCAGTTACTTGGTAGAAGGGAGACTTTGGGGAGAATATCGAATGTAGATCCCCCGTATCTCAGTTTATCCAACCCTTTTGCCACTCTTTCATCATTTTTTGCTTTAAAAACGATTTTAGGTAGGACTTTGGTACTTTAGTGTTGCATTGTTCCATTTTGATTCTGTTTTCTGTTGGCTTCGTTTCTCTCACACCCAAAGTGGACTTTAATCCAGAAAAATCTGATTTGCCTGTGTTAGATTAGATTTTTGCAGATGCCATCACAGTTGGATTTTGGATTTCAAGGTTAGATGCCGTTTGTACGCTGGCTTGGTTGTCACATCCACGGTACAATTGCGAAACATTGTACCGCTAATGGTCTTGTGAAATATTTAACAGAACCATTAGCAGTGCTTGAGAACTTGAAAATATACTTTCTGCTTTTATACTTTCTAAAAACTTTCTTCTCCTTATAAGTACTCAGCCTATCAGCGAACAGAATGCCTTTTTTACCATGATTTGAATACGATGTTGATTATAAGTCTAGATATCAGATAACATATGAAAGGGCGTTGATGAAAATTTTGAGGCCACTTAGATGAAAAGATAAAAAATAATCAAATGATTAAGACAACCTCTATTTAATTTTATCTTTTGCATATTTTGATATACTACAGGGTCGAAGTGAAAATTGCCTTTAGAAGAATAGATTTCAATTTTTCCATATTTTAATGGCTTCATAACAACTCTGCTTAAGCAAGAATCTTAAAGTCCACAACCCTCATATTACTTATGACAAGTTTATTTAGATTATTCATGTTTTTGATCGAAATTCTTAATCTTCCTCTTTTTATTGTTTTAAAATATATAGTATATTGTATTCTCACTTAACTATTATTACTGAATTGGTTTTGTTTTGTTTTTTATCTCAGTATATGTACTTTACCTACAGTTCAGCCATAACTGCTTTCTTGCACTATTAGAAGCTTCTTTAAAAATATTTTATTCTTATCCATTATCAATTTTCAACGTTTGTGTATATGTTATGATAAATATCATAAAGTGGTTGTATAGAATTACCAATGATTATTTAGAATCAGCCAAAAGTAATATGAATTTTGTGAATAATTACTGGTAATTATAAATAATCACCAGAGCAATCATACTTATCTTAACGTATTATATTACTGACAGAAAAAGTCGACACTTATTTTTACATAATTGATTTTAATGTATTACTTTTAAAGTCAAAGCAGCCAAACTAAACAGAAAAAAATTATTCTATTCGTTTCTAACTGTACAATTTTATAAAAATTTGAAATCAAATATCTGAGATTAGAACTTTTAACTATTTATGTTATGTTGCAGCCACGGTATCAGTTCTGGACGACAGCGTTGGAACCGTTTTCAGAGCCCTTCACGAAAAAAACATGCTAAAGAACACCATCTTCATGTTCGTTTCCGACAACGGAGGGGAAGTAAATCCACAAGAGGGGGGTTACGGATCCAACTATCCCCTGAGAGGGAACAAGGAAAGCCCCTGGGAAGGTGGCATCCGTGTACCAGCAATCATCTGGAGTCCGTTGCTGAATCTTAAGAAGCCGCTTATTGCTAAACAGCTCATGCATGTTTCTGATTGGCTCCCAACGTTGTACAGCGCTGCAGGTATTGCATGATTTTTTAAAAAAAGAAACTCATTCGGTTTAATATATATTTTATGATGAGCTAATTGATTTTTTCCCAGCTGCTTTTTTCTGAATTTCTACATATAATAATGTAAACATAATGATATTCTCGGTGATAGCGGATAGCTCTAGGCCCGAACTCCCGGTCTCATGGTTGGTAGCCGAGTAACATACCAATCAAGCAAAAGGGACCCTTCAGTTCGAAGGAAATTATCTGGCTTATATAGAATTCACCACATACTCTCCCACCACTGAGTCGGTGGATTAGACGAGCGATACATATGAGAGGTGTTGTTGGTGATATTAACAACTGGCGTATTCAATGCACTTCTAGATTTGTGAGTTGCCGATAGAGGGCGTCACGACAGTTGAACGAAGCTACGTGCGAAGGTTGCGTTTATCCAAGGTCGGTTGTCTGGTTACCATTGTCGGTGAGTATAGGATAGCGCTAGGCCCGAATTCCCAATCTTATGGTTGGTAGCCGAGTAACATACCAACTAAGCAAAAGGGACCCTTCAGCTCGAAGGAAGTTATCTGGATTATACAGCATTCACCACAATATAACCAAATACAAAAACTTTCAGAATAAAAATCAATTTATTGTAAAATGGGAATCATAATTTGTAATAACAGAAGATAGTTAATACAGAGACAAATGCGTTTACATTGCGGCACAAATACAAAGAGCGACAAACATTTTCCCTACAGGGATTTTACTTCGAAATTTTGCTGGAAATTTCTTCCCTGTTATTCCTGTTCATAAGTAACACATATGAATGGGACATTTTTGATGTTGGGGTGTCGACTCAGAAAAGGGAATCTGAGGTACCTTTAAAAGAAATGAGCTGGTGGTATCGATTTTTAACTCTTTGCTCAAAGCGTAAAAAATTTCAATAGTCATCAATTTTTTAGAACACGTGTTAAAAGTAATTAAATAAAAAAAAGATTTAAAAAAATAAACTCACATACTTGGAACTCTTCTCTCATGCGAAATCCCTGAATAAGAAGAATCGGTGGGTTCCCCCTAGTCATGATTGATATAGGGCCAATAAGTCAGGCCAGTCCTTAATTCTTCCTTGAGATAGAAAAACCAACACTTAACCTGTCGAGCCGTGACAGTGACCACTTTAAATATCGTTTCTTATCTCGGGGTGAAAAATCTTACCCTCTATTCTCGAAATGCCGCCAACATCAGGCCTCTGCTAAACATATTCTAGACTGCTTTTAATTTCTTTGAGGAGAACTTTATTCTTTTCCCTTCTTCTTCAGAGACTTTCGCCTCGCCATTAAATTTGTGGATTTGGTCTGACTAAGTCAGGCCATGGAAATCAGCAACAACAACAAATAAAAAAAGAGGGATTCAAATCAGGAAATTAAGATTAAAATAACATGATTTAATTTAAAATAAAAATTAGGAATTAAATTGCATTTAGATATATCATTACGTTCATTTGATTAATTAACTAAAGCTTATACTTTTATGGTCCACGAAATCTGTTTTATTTATCAATAATTAGTGCTTAAACTGTTTGGCTTGTTTCCAAGCTTTAGAATCGCTGTACAATCTTTCTCTGAAGAAAAGCCCCAAATAATTAAAAAAAAATTAAGTTTTTAAAAAGGGTTTTAAACTTTCATTTATCTAACTGCTTATACATTGGAGAAAGTGCCCTTGGATCTCTTTATAGTCTAACATTTCGTTTAAATAAATTCATTCTTGCTTAAGTACAACTTATATAACTGGTGGAGATTTTTTTTTATTTGAGACCCATCGATGGTTTTAACGTGTGGGACACACTTCTGGAAGAACATTACTCACCAACAAGCCAATTCCTTATTGGTACTCATAGGAGAAAGAGTGCCATTAGAATCTATAAATAGCTTAACATTTCTTTTGAATCAATTCATTCTTACTTAAGTATGACTTCTATCACAGGAGAAAATTCTAATGATTTGGGATCCATCGACAGTTTTAACATGTGAGACACATTTCTGGAAAAATATTCCTCACCACTAACAAGACAATTGCTTGTTCTACTTCAATGAAGAAAGATTGCCATTAGATTCTATATACACTGAAGTGACAAAAGTCATGAGATGACTGTTAATATCGTGTCGGTCCTCCTTTTGCCCTGCGAAGTGCAACAACTCGACGTGTCATGAAGTCCACAAGTCGTTGGAAGTCCTCTGCAGGAATATTCAGCCATGCTGTCTGTATAGACGTCCATAATTGTGAAAGTGTGGATGGTGCAGGAGTTTGGGCACGAACGGACCTTTCGATGATGTCCCATAAATGCTCGATGGGATTCATATCGGGTGATCTAGGTGGCCAGATCATGCGCTGGAATTGTCCGGAATGTTCTTCAAACCTATCGCGAACAGTTCTGGCCCGGTGACATGGCGCATTGTCATCCATAAAAATCCCATCGTTGTGTGGGTACGTGAAGTCCATGAATGGCTGCAAGTGATCTGCAAGCAGCTGAACATAACCATTTCCAGTCAATTATTGGTTCAATTGCACCAGAGGACCGAGTCCATGCCATGTAAAACAGCCCACACCATTATGCAGCCACCACCAGCTTGAACAGTGCCTTGCTGACAGTTTGGGTCCATGGCTTCGTAGGGTCTGCGAAGCCATGGACCCCATCAGCTCGTAACAACTGAAATCATGACTCATCTGACAACGCCACGGTTTTCCACTGGTCTAGGGACCAGTCGATATGCTCACGAGCCCAGGAGAGCCGCTGCAAGCGATGTAGTGCTGTCAGTAAAGGCACTCGATTCGGTCTTCTGCTGTCATAGCCCAAGGAAGACAAATTTCGCCGCACAGTCCTATCGAACCCGTCCTTCGTACGTCCCACATTGATTCCTGCAGTTATTTGACGAAGTGTTGCGTGTCTATTAACATTGACCATTCTACACAGACGTCGGCGGTCTCGGTCGTTAAGTGCAGGTGGTCGCCCACTGCGCTGTCCATGATGGGATGGGATGCCTGAAATTTCATACTCTCGGCACACTCTTGATACTGTGGATCTCGGAATGTTGAATTCACTAACGGTATCCGCAATGGAATGACGACCCATGCGTCTAGCTCCAACTAACATTCCACGTTCAAAGTCTGTTAATTCTCGTCGTGCCGCCATAAATCACGAAACACCTGTTTACATGAATAACCTGAACACAAACGAAAGCTCTGGAAAACGAACTGCGCATTTATACTTTTTTGCTGCGATGCTACTGCCATCTGTATATTTGCATATTGCTATCCCATGACTTTTGTCACTTCAGTGTATGTATATAGCTAAACATTTCATTTGATTAAATTCACTCTTACTTATTTACAATTTATATCACAGGAGGAAATCTCAAAGATTTGGGACACATCGACGGTTTTAACATGTGGGATACATTTCTGGAGAATTCTCCCTCACCAAGAACTTCCATGTTGCAGAATCTCGATCCCATTCTTGGAACATCTGCATTCAGGATGAGAGATCTGAAAATGATAGATGGAAACACAAGCAGGGGTTTTGATTTCTGGTACGGCCCTTCCGGATTTGAAAGTTTCAACCGTCCGGCCACCTTTGAGTGGGTTTTCAAGGAAGGGAGCGTCGTAGAAGGTGTGTTGAAGGAAATGGGAATGTGGATCGTCGAAAATCCATACGATGTGTACGAGCGTCTTCGAATAAAATGCCAAAAGCCGCCCCCTAAAGAGGCTCATGGTAGCTGTCGACCAGGCGAAATTCCCTGCCTCTTCAACATCACCGAGGATCCATGTGAATATAAAAACATAGCAGACCAGCATCCAGAGGTAAACGAAAGGTTATTTGTTCCTATTTCCGTTTACCCTTTTAACACAGAAGTCTGTAAAGTATTTCAATGGATTTAAACCCTTTGAAACAGAATTTGTTCCATTTGCTATGTTTCGAATTTCTTTGTAAGAAAGATACCTAGAACAGAATACCTAGTAGTAAACTGAGGATCATTGTATTTTTGTGTTGCAGTAATATCCCCATTTTTTCATATATGTTATCATCAGTAGGCATCGGTGATGGAGGAACTTCATCATCGAGATATGTTGTTGTCCAACACGTCGATATTTTTCGATATATCGTGATACCACAATTTATTTATTACTATTATTTATACATAGTATAAATGAAGTCTTTTGAAACCGTCTATTTGTTTGAATCTCAAAAAATCAAAAAATGGCAAATGGATATGAAGATATTTATACCACTTTGTAAAGCATCAATTGGGGAAAGTTTTAGAACGTTAAAGTCATATCAGAATAAAAAAGAGGTTTTATAATTACGATTTTAACTTTGCACTCAAAAACCTCAAACGGCGCATGTGTAAAAAGCAAGATCTGTGGTATGCATATTCGAAACATTTCTTTGATAATATCTGATTATAAACAGAGATTCAAAACTCATTATGTCCCTCAAAATAGGAAGCTCAACCTTTACTGGAAGAGAAAAAAAACATTCGATTAACGATTATCAGAGAAATAATGTTCACGCTTAGGGAAGAAAAGTCTTTGATGAGCGAAATAACCGCCTTGCTTTAAGTCGCACTACAATTGAATGGCGGAGACAGAATAAATCTCACGAGGAGCGAAACGATCGTATGCGTTTTGTCTGTGGGCATACCCTATTTTTATCTTTGTAACAGTCTAAATATTTCGGAATGCATACTATAAAGAATTGTCTTGTAGCCGTTTTTGATAATTTCTAGACATATTTTAATGCTTGTTTGATGTTGCTTAACATGCCCATGTCATATCAGGTGGAGATTAGACTTAAGTTTATAGCTAATTTCTTTTACTTGAATGCTATGCCACGGGCAACGCCGTGCGGATACTGCTAGTACGCTATAAATAGCATCTATTCAACATATTGACAAATCAGAAAGACTCCAAGTGGGTAACAGAAAACAATTTGTAATTGGTTATCTGATCTGTAGAGGCCAACGAACATACAGACGTTCTTTTTATCTCTATTATTTATTAACAGAGATACAGATTGATACTTTGCTACAAAGTTCTCAAGATTAACATGAAATTAGTATTAGAAATTAGAATAAGTTATTTACATATGGATCTGCACATCAATTTTTGAAAAATAAGTTATACTTTGTTCTTTTCATATTTGTATGATTTGCCAGCAAAATACTAAATATTTTTCTCTGTTTCATAGATTTAAATTAAATTGCCAAACGTCCACTGTTGAACAAGATAATTTTTGAATTAAATTTGCTTATTAAATTTTTTTCGGCATTTCTACGAAAAATCAATCCAATAGTGACACGTCCAACAAGAATCAATGACGAACAGTGATGCTTTATTCCCCAAGAAAACCTGAAAATACTTAAAACAAAATATGGGTGAAACATACATAAGTCCGAAGAAGAATAAGCAGCAGAAAACAGTTATTTAAAGAATTAAATAGCACAGTGCACTTTAAAAAAACTCAAAAGAAATCAATACATCGAAAACGGAATTAATTCAATTACCGTTGCGTCCAGCTCTGCTTTTATAGCTCCCTTAATAAGGCATCAGAAGATCTAGAAAGATTATGGTCTCCTCTTTAATGGAGACACTGGTTTAATTTAGTTATTAACGTCCTGTTGTAAAGAAACACTAGGGTTATTTTGGAGCGAACCTCGTGAATTTGAGCCCCCGATCAGACGACGAGGACGACACCTGAGCTGCCACCCGCTTCTCTACATCATATCACAGCATCGAGAGAACCTGAGAGATTTAACGTGCAACTGACACCCTTACAGGACGGTTCTTCGGGGAAATCGAGTCTCAAACCAGAAACCTTACGGCTCAGAAGGAAAGACCTTACCCCCAGGCCACTGACGTCCATGGAGACACTGAGATAATTCTGGTATATTAAAGAACCTTTATTTTTTAAGTTGCCAAGGCCAGATATACTTTTCCTCACTTTTTTCAACATCCATTAAAATAATTGATAAATTATCTTTTTTATTATGATACTAACTGCGCATTGAAGAAATATGGCAGATTGGTAACAAATGTATATCCGTGTTTAAATATACTTTCTTCAAGTCATCTTTCGGTTAGGAATATAAAACAATTGTACTTTTCCGTTAGCCGGGCGCAAGCGTAAAATCGCCAAATATTGTAAAATTTCGCCTAAAGAAATTTTGCGAAAAATCAACAAATAATGTAAAATTTCGTTGACTGTTTTGTCATTCGTTTCTCCTGACTACTCGGCTCGCATTTGGCTCTCAATTGTTGACATTTGCACCAGGTTAGCGGAAAAGTATTAAAACAATTCCTTAGGCTCTCATTGCATTGGTTGATTATGCAAATATTATTTTTAGCAAAAAATATAAATTTAACCTTTGATTAATATATCTATGTTTAGATAGTGGCAAAGATGTTGGACATTATCAAGATGTACAAAGCAGAGTCGATGGAACCTCAGGCTAAACCAAGTGATCCACGCGGTGATCCAATGTGTCATAATTTCCTGATTGTGCCGTGGCTGGATCCAGAGAACTACAAAGAATGCGACTTCGCATTGGGCAGCATCCTAACAAGCAATCATTGATGCAGAGAATTTCTAGTTAATCGTTGCCATCCTTATGAGCACAAAATGCCTACTAATGTTCAATATCTTCCCGACATTGGCCGGCAATCAGAACGTCTAACAACATCGGGGGAATATATTACAAGTGGATGAATAAATTATTAAAGCTTGAAAATATATTTTATATTTTAATAAAGCTTGAAAATTTGAACAATCTATGGTACTTGCGTATTAGATCGTCTTCGCCAAAGGTCGCCAACGGTTTAATAACTCATTGGCGCCGGATTTAAATTGGCGATAAAAATCAATGGATTACACTATTGCCGGATTGTCATAATTGGCAGTTTAGCATCTCATTGGCGACGTCTTCAAATTTGGTGATAACGTTGGACGGTCTAATACGTAAGTACTAAAGCTATACTTACGTATTAGACCGTAATATGATAAAAAGAAATGGACGTTCTAATACTAAGTATCCAAGCTATACATAGGGAGTATTGAACTAATAGTAGGGATTGAATAAATAATGAAGGAATTAATATTTGAAAAATCTGAATTAACATCAAGAATTGAAAAAAAAATACTTCGATTAGGATAAGAATTTCTTTATAGGGGTGGCATCTGTAATTTTTAATAAGAATCTCGCGTTTATCTCTTTTCGCAAATTTTCAAATAATCTAGCATTGGCAATTTAATTAGAAACATTTCTTTTGATCATATTATTTTAAATATCATCCTTTACCCTCGTTCTGATAATGTTTCCCGTTCTTTTATACATTTCATACTACGCTTCATTATGGTGTTAAATCACTGAACAGTTCCAACTCTCAATTTAAATAAAAAAAATATTTATAATTTTTTCTTGAAACAATAAAAATTTAAATACTTCCCACTAGATGGCAGTCAAGTCAAAATTTTCAATTTCAAAGTTTATAAAGTATGTAATAAGTAAAATGTGATCTGGATTGCTCCATTTTAATTTCCTATGAATCGTTTATTTTTTAGTAGAAATAAGGGGATAATAAACTTATTTCTCAACACTGATAATGCAAATGAATATAACTTGAAATTATTTCTTGAAACATTATACAGCCCTCATTTTTCAAGTTTGTCAAAATGTATGTTTAATTGTGCTGATGCCTTTTTAATAAATTAGATGAATGCTTGCTGTAAATTCCTTTTTGCAAAACGATTATTCATAATATGACATCTTGTAATATACTGTTATTATAATAAAAAATTAAATATTAGTATGTGCCGTCTTTATTTTGTAATGTTTTGATGTCTGATATTAGAATAAGAAATTTTACTTATAAAAAAATACATTTTATGGTGAACTAATAAAATCTTTATACACTCGTAATTGATTTATCTTTTCATATAATTAACTTTGCATTTTTTTTGTCTTTGATTCCCTATGTCTATCTGACTGTCAGTATTTATTTTGTATTCGCCAATTCTACTTATCGAACAACTAGTAAAGCATATCTATCCCAAAAAATAAACGATAATGAAAAGAAACAATGCATAGAGGAAAGGAAAAAAATATAAACACTTTTTTCAACTTTAGAATGCGAAATTGGGATCATTTATTTAAAACTGACTAATATTAATGGACACTTATTTATAATTTGTTATAACAATTCTAAATTCGGTTCATAATAACAAATATAGAATGGAACATAGAATATAATTTGGAAAAGATAAATTCTCAATATTGAAAAATAAACAAATGTGACGGAGAATAAAGATTGTCTAATACTGTCGTCGATTTAAGAAAGAATAAATCCAAAAACTTCACAATTCCTTTTTCTAAAAAAGAATATTTCAAATATGATTTTTCCTTATTGTGGCGACATCTATTATTCTTAATAAAAATCAAAAATTCAGGCATTTGAAGCAGTTTTGTACGAAATGTACAAAAGTATAAAATTCAGGTGGCAACACGAGTTTGATATTAATAACAATCCTCTCCATAATTAAGAAATCAGGGAAATGTAATAATCTGCATTTCTATTAAAGTTTTTAAAAAATTTTGGAAGAATTCTTGGCTATATGAAATATGATCAAAAGAATATATATATTTATAGATAGATAGATATGTAAATTTCTCGTATACGTAGTAGTATAGTAATAGTAAATTTCTCGTATACGTAGACAGTATAGTAATCTCCAAAATTCGAACTCGAGATTTTTGCGATGATCACGTGTTAGATCGTACTTGTTTCGAAGAGGGTATTTTTGGAAAATGTCCATATCTCTATGACAAAGATAATTCACAACGTTGTGAGCTAGACGGTTGAGATTAAGTATATGATCTTTACACCAAATTTGCATACTCTTGTGAAATTTTGGGTAAATTCTTTTCAGAGGAAGTCCTTCTGTTCAAATGTAATTTTATGCGATAACTACAAAACGAAAAGAGCTAGATAGGTAAGATTTGTAATATCTATACTGTGGACGCCTATCGTATTCCAAGCCAAAATCAAAAAGATTTTACCATTCACATGCACTTTCAGAAACATGTAATCGTGACATTTCAAAAACACTTTGACTTATAAATGTCGCTATACGAACCTGCGACGCAAGGGCCAGGAGCGGAGTAACATAGCCACTGTACCGAAAGTCGACTTCGGTATCGTAGATGTTATCTGGCTTATGAAGCTAGCGCCACAGTACTCCCCCACCAGTGAGTCGGCGGATGGACGAACGATTTTTATAGCACCAAGCGTTATGGCGAATTGCTGCTTGCTTGCGTCAAGTGTGTCTGACGACTTTGTTCGTTTTTGCTGCGGGTAGATGGCGCCACGACTGTATTGTCCAGGTCACCAATGTAGCGATTGAAGGTCGCGGTATGAATCTGTGACGCTAGGGCCGGTAGCCGAGTAACATGACCACTACATCAAAAGTCGACTTCGGTATCGTAGATGTTAACTGACTTATGAAGCCACATATATATCAAATTCGGTATCGGATTTTGTGACTACAAAGGCAGCTTTATGCTTCAAACAATTGAGAAAAAATGCGTCTAAAGTGGACACATTTTGTGCCAATTTGGATGCCAAGATGTGATTAATCGCCAAGTTAATTTAATGAAAATGCTCAATTAACGCCAACAGTTCATATTTCGTAACTATTATACGATCATTATCTGACACGACAAGTTTATTAGGTTAGGCCACTATCGTCAGTTAGTAAAATTTGCTTTCTAGTTTGTCCTTTAATATTGTGATTATATATGTGTGTGTGTGTGTGTGTATGAATTGTAATTATTTAATAAAATGTAACTAAAGTAAAAATCTTCTTTCTTGACCTAATTAGGAATTGACTTTTAAATTTGTTTTTCTATATTGTTTGTTTAAAATAATTTTTCTGAAAAACATTAGGCAAAATCTGAAATAAGATTTCGGCAATTTTGAGATAATTCATATGATTTTTCGTCTTATATACCAGACGGAATTAACCATGGAACGTCTATGGTTTATTTTAAAAATTGTTACTTCCTAATACTAGTTGTTGATGCAGAATTTCAATTGTGAAAGTTGTACATAATCTTAATCATATTTCAGATTTATAGAGCAGAAATTTCAATACTATTAGTAGTTTACTCCAACGAAAACTTCCTCTGATATAGCAAGGTCGTATTTAAAGAATCATAAAAACACTTTGTTTTTTTTATACGATATATTTTTTAAGTTACGCAAACAATTCAGAAATGTCTTTTTTAAAGCTTTACATAAGTAACCTTGACCTTATATAGAATAACAAGCATTTTCGGATAAAATATAAAAAAGATTCTTATCGAAACGATGCATTTTAAATTAGAATTGTGGTATGGAATAACTAAGTTTTTCCATCAAGAAAACCAGATCTAATTTGTTTATTGCCATAAGGAATAAATTCAACCTACACGCATAAAAATTAAGCTATGGGCATGCCAAAAATCTGAATTATCCTAGAAAATTTGTTATTCTTAGAGTTAGAAATGAAATAGATAGTTCATTCTTTTCTTAAGCAATATACTCAATGCTTAAACGCAATTTAATGTCAAAAACGTCTATTAAAACTTGCATTAAGTGTAACAAAATTTGTACTCTATATAATAAGGGAAGGCTGCGGAAAAGCACTAGAAATAGAGCTAAATGAGCGCAAGAGTGATGCTTAAAAATATAATGACTTACCTATTGACGGATCTGTTGCTATTGTTACTTATAGTACTTGCCATGGACAAGCCCCTCGCTAATACAGCTGCAGATTTAAGCCGAAAGGAGCGTCTCTTGATTTTGAAGTAGCGACAACTAAGGCCAAGAATAAGCTTAGCTACACATTCACCACATTTGCTTGCGCAGTATTTTTTACAGGGGGTCACAGTCACACATCTCACAGATAGCACACAGAAGAACAACTATGCCCAAACCGGGACTCGAACCCAGAAATCCCAGAACACGAAAAAGACACGCTATCTCTGTGCCAGAAAGCCGGCATTTACGGGTTTAGAGCACTTTAATTTTGATGTGGTTAAATATTTTTTTGATGGTATGATGTGAAAGTTCAGAATGTTTGATATTCTCATCTTCTGATCATGGCTAAAAAGGAACTAGGTACATCCAAAACTATACTAAACTAAACTTTATCTGTTAAAGAAAAGGATTTTAATATAATGAATATGAAATGAATTAGAAAGGCTTAAGTATTTTATCAAATAAGATGACTGTATTTACAATCAAAATTGATTTATCTGCAAGAGAAGGAAATTATAAAAAGGAAACAGATTCCTTCGAAGTTTTTTTCTTTTAAATACAATTTTAGTTCGTGGAAACAACATTCTTTTGTTGATTTGCTATTTCAGTAGAAATAACAAATAATTATGGGAAAATTTATCTTCTTCTTAAAACTAAGTAAGATATCTTTGCAGTTTGATGGATGACCTAAAAACTCGCCAAAGGGACAATTAAAAACGAGATAAACATTAATTTATTTAAAAAAAATAGAGGCAAAAAAGTAAAAAAGACTTATGGAAACTCTTTAGAAAAAGAAAGAACACAGTGTAAGCATACAATACAGAAATTGCACAAATATAAAATATCGTAGAATTATCTTTATTAATCACTACTTATAATAAAGGTAAATGTGTGAGAGAGTCCGTATGTCCGGGTGTGTGTTGACACTCTACAAATTAGAGCGTTATACTACAGCTATTTACGGGGCACTTAAGATCTGATTGAATATAATTTTCAATCTGCTTGTATATAAATCTGGTTCTCCCAAATATGATTTATCGTACATAAATAAAATTATATGCATTTTCACATCTATACATAGTATAAAATGAAGTCTCCTGAAAGCGTCTGTAGGTTTGAACCACAAAACCTAGAGAAATAGATGCTTGATATTGGTGACATTTAAACTATTTTATAGAGCATTTATTGGGGAAGGTTTAAATGCATTAAAATAAAAAGGGGAGCTTTATAACTGCGATTTTAATTCATCCGCGCGTGCGTGAAAACCTCAAACTGCGCATGTGCAAATAACAAGAGTTGTAGTATGCACATGCGATACATTTCTTTGTTTACGTCTGATTTCAAACAGAGATCCAAATCTCATTATGCCGGAAAGAATGAAATCTAACTTCGAAATGATCGCCTGTGTTTTCTCTACCGACATATCTCATTTTTACCTTTGAAACAATCTAAATATTTCTGAATGTGGGCTGTAAAAATTTGTTTTTGAGCTGTTTTTGATAATTTTTAAACATATTTTTATGTTCGTTTGTTGTTGCGTAAGATAATGCTTAATGCTTAGAGCCGAAAAATGCCATAATTCACTGTTGGTTCCGATTACAATCTTTTGGCAAAAAATGTGACTAGAAATTTTTGAAATGACTCCTTTTTTACGTATGGCCTTTATATTCGGCAATTAAATAACTCGATAGGTATTTATATAACTTGATAGGTATTTAAATAACTCGATAGGTATAGATAGGTATAGGTCTCGATAGGTATAGGTATAACTCGATAGTTTAAAATAACGCTATTCCAAACTCTTGTCAACAACAAACACAAAATAAAACTTTTATAAAGAAAATTAGAAAATTGAATTTAAATGTACAGCAAATAACATTAAAATTAAAATCTATTAAATTTATACATTTTTTAAAAAATGTAAAAAATATTTTTTATGGCAAGTAACAGAAATTTTATTGAGCCTAATTTTACACCTCTATAACTACGGTTGCCCTTTTGTTTGCTGAAGTAACATTTTATAAAATACAGAAGCAGCGAAAACATGTAGACGCACTGACAGGAAATCGAAACAAAAAATCTCCCATTCTTTATAAATATGAACCAGGAAATGAAAAAGGAAGTAGCTTTTGTATCCTATAATTCACTCAAAAAAAAATCTTTTCGTCGAGTTATTTCGGTTTCTAATCGATTCGTAAAAGACTGTGGAAGCAAATTTCACTTTTTAGTTAAGTTTCATTAGAATTTGTTCGCTTAATTTCTTAGTTGCAAAATTATTTCGCTAGCACAAATATCAGTTTTTGCTCTATTTAAATTATATTCCATTTTGAAGCAACAGGAAGGATAATTTAAAATGGATTTAAATCTTATTAAATGACAGAAAATATCTCTAAAGCCAGTATCCCTGCCCTTTCTATCACCCCAGAACATTTGACTCTAACGGATTTATTGTGCACTTGACCGTCCTGTTTGGTGGAACCGGATTTTAAGCATTGAGTCTTCTATCTTCTGAGCCGAAACCTTGGTCAGAAAGATCAACTATGGAAAAATACTTTTCTTCAGGATATCAAATGTATATGCATGTAAGTAAAATAAGTTTGATCTACAAAGCATTAGCTTTACCAGTTTACGCACTCAAAAAAAGTTCACTTCAAAAATCTTAAATTTTTAGAAATATTTCGCATTAAAGGGACTTTTTTGTTGCTTTTCTCTCCTGAAATTAAAGTCTCTAAAATATCCAAGGAAATTATTTGCTCCAGGGAACTAAAGGACTAAGATTGAAAATCCAGCATTTTATAAAATAAGCTTGTTTTGTGCTCTCAAGATAAGCGTATTCTCATTTTCCAATTCCTACAATTAATTTATTTAATTAGTTTATTAGTTATTAGTTAGTTAGTTCAGATACATTTTTTAAAACTTCCAGTGGATAACAATTGATGTTAATAGAGTTTTTTCAAATAATAGTTTATTAATTTGGTTACTTTTTTATTCATTAAAAACTAACATTCTTACCAAAAATTTACATTTTCCCCACCGTCAAATGAGTAAGACATCAGTTTGTCTTTTTCTCACGCTCATGAGGTTAAGTTTCACATTTTTTCCACCGAATAATTCAAACGATTCTCTTTATTTTTTTAGTGTTTGATGCAAGTAATATTAAACATTGTGTAATCGATTTTTTGATTTAATTTTGAAGTACTTTTGAATTAAAATAAGACAGAATAAAGGAAATTAAAAATTTCTTATCTGTATTGTGTTATCCCATTTGGAGAAAAGTTTTACTCATGCGCAGTGTATTAGAATTGTCGACACTTTATTTTCACGTGAAGATTAAGAAGATGAGTTCCATTCTTGAGAAAACCAATCATTTTCTAATAAATTATTTATATTAATTGTAATTATTTAATAAAAAGTAACTAAAATAAAATCTTTCTTTGTTGACCT
>JAOUZG010034401.1:566638-591044 GCA_026289955.1 Argiope argentata | reverse complement strand
TATATATATATATATATATATTTGTGTTTCCCAGAAACAAACTAACAAACAGAACATATATTTGTAGCAGTTTTGTCACATATATTTGTAGCAGCATGAGAATTGATTCTATTAATAAGTTTCAAAAATGTAGAAAGCTTGGGAACTTTTTGTAAAATATTCAAGTCTAATTTTTATGTACGGAAATTTTTATGAAAAAAATCTGTTTTACTTAATTTCATAATATTTTCATCTATAACAAAGCAAAAAATAAAAATAGACAACAAAGAAACTCATTTATATATAACAAGTATCTCTTTAGCAAAAGCCACCTTTTATATAAAGTTTTTATAAATTACATTTATGTATAATAGTTTCTAGGAATATCTTTTTTATATGCCACACTGTCATAGTTTTTATATATAGTTATTTAAAATAACTACACCGTGTTGCCAAAGGTAACCATTTGATTCGCCGGACTTAATGTTCACCAAAATTTTCAATTAAATCTTTAATTAGCTTTTTCTCTTAATAGCTTCATCAGAAAATTATTTTTGATCTATAAATCTTGATAGCCATAAAACTCGTCAGATTAACGAAGCCTTTAAATTTATTTTTAATTAAATTAATTATCTTAAAATTAATTTAAAAATTAATTTATTTAATTAAAATTTTATTAACTTAATTTAAATTTCCGTCTGTACCGTAATATTTTCGGAATTTATAGCGCAAAGTTGCCAAAATTCAGCTTAATATTTAATTAATTATCGTTCCCTTTAAAAATTTTAAAAATCTCTCAGAAGTACGCATTAAGGTACATTAGGTACATGTGCCAAATTTGATAGTTGGAAGTTGTTGTTGTTACTTATGGCACTTGCCTATGGACATGCCCCCTGCTGATACATCAGTATATTTAAGCCGAAAGGAGCGTCTCTTGCTTTTGAAGTAGTGCCAATTAGGGCCAAGAGTACGACTTAGCTACACACGCATCACATTTGATTACACAGACCCTTTTGACCCAGGGGGCACAGTCACATATCTCACAGATAGCACACAGAAGAACAACCCTGCCCGAACCGGCGCTTCCAGAACACGGGGAAGACGCGCTACCTCTGGGCAGAAAGCAGATGGTAGTTGGTAGTGAAATGATTTGGTCTTTCGAGTTTCAAGGCACACACATGCATATTCATCTTTGCATTAAGAATTCAATAACAATCTAAAATTCCTGCACTTTATCGAAAAGCTTTTTCATTCTCCTTTTTAGCTCATTCATAAATCATATCAATAAACTATTGTTAAGGTTTGCCGAGTTCGTTTGTGGTGGGTGTATGGTATGGAGACAATCAGCAGGACACGGCAAAAAATCAACAAAAGCGTTTATTTGTCACGAAGACGCTAACACAAAGATTACGAATACACATATTACAAATATATACAGCCGAGACGTATAACTCTAGGCCAACATATTACAACAGATGTAGCACACAAGTATAAATCGACTACAGCACACAAAGCGGTCAGACAGAATCTAGCTAGAGATGAGAACTTTGGAGCTTCGCTCTATTGTCTCTCCAAACGGCTGAAGCTCACACTGTTTCCTCACTTTAACTGTCGATTCACGACTACACGATTGGCTTACTTCTCACACAACACGACGCTGCTTCACAGTAGACAACAGGAATCGGTACAAAACAGTTCAGCACTCGCATGAGCTCCACACATTGCATTAACTCCTCCTTTGCTTTGCTATCCTCTCGATGACTCGTTCATTGGGTTCTACTCCAACTATGCTTCAGGTTCCATTCCATTTTGCAGCTTGAGAATTCTGCGTCATTATAGTTCATGGTAGGCGGGTCGAGAACCTTTTGAGCTAATCATGTCGCATCGCAGTTTCTATCGGACGGATCGTTAAATTTCTTGAAGTTTCCAGCAATATCTATTTAGTCGTCAAATATTTGCCAAGTTTGGAGTAAAGTTTTGATATTACTGATGCGGTATCCCTTCAGCCCATAACAAGGCGGATCGTAAAACGATCTTTCATACTATGACACTTTTCGTGCTGGGAAGCAACATTAGGTACTGAAGTATTAAACCGTCCAACTTTATCGCCAAATTTGAAGTCGACACCAATGAGTTGCTAAACCGCCAATTATGGCAATTCGCCAATGGTGTAATTCGTTGATCTTCATCGCCAAATATAAATCCGTCGCCAATGAGTTACTAAACCGTTGGCAAAGACGATCTATGACGTAAGTACCCAACATTACAAGTTTTTACACTAACAAATTAATGGTATTTAAAAAATGAAAGACAAAAATCTCTGTGCTCTGAGCAACCGGGATCGTATTTAAAATACAAACCCTCAATTCTGCAAACGGATTTTTTTTTATTTTTTTTTTGCAAGAAGGGTCAAACGACATATTTCATTGCGTTTAATAATTTTCTTATTCAATAGCTCCAGAGTTTTTACTATCCTTAACTTTAATTAATAATAATTAATTAAATACTACTCTGAATAAGTGATACTTTGGAATAAGCCACATTTTTACTGTAATACCTATTTAGTACTTTATAATGCAATAAAAACTTACTATTGCCATGAATAAAATCTTATTCAATGAGCTCAAATTAAAAATAATTATCAAGAAAAGCAAATCCCATTTGAAATTAATAAAATTTTCAAAAGTATTCTAAAATATGGAACAAAATAAGGTCAAACAGTTCAAGAAATTGCATCAATTTCTAAATAGCAATTAATTAGTCCACGTGGATAATAATTTTTTTGCTTTTACTCTAAATAGGAAAATATTTTTTAAAAAAATGTCTGTAAAAAGCAATTTAACATAACATTGTCAGAATTGCCTGAATGATACGTCTTATTAAACAGTGAAATATGTTTGATATTTCGATTAACAAAATAGAAATGATAAAAATTATATTTAAATTCACTTTTAGAAAAGTAATTGAAAATCAGAAAAAATTAATATAACAATAACACTGTTTTCACTGCAAAGTTAATTTTTTTTTCAAAAATATTTTTTCCGCGATTGTTTGTACAGAATAACGATGGGAAAATGATAAATGCTCTAACTTCCATTTCGTCCTCTAAAAAAGACGTAGATACTTTCAGGTGATAAGCTACCCCATATGAAATTCATTCGAATCTATTCAAAATTCTAGTATTCTGCAAGACTCAAACTACCAAAAAATATTATTTTCAATTTTATGTATAATTTTTATCATTTTCTCTTGTACGAAGTCAAATCAGTCGTCAAGAAAGTTGGTGATACTTTTTAGAAATCCCCGAGTACGAGAAACACGTTTTTGTAACATGTCTGTCTGTCCATGACAAAATGAACCTGATAATGCTCTAAAGTGGGCAGATAAAAATTAGAATGAAATCTTTGTATCGAATTTATAGATTTCTATCAAATCTTGAGTTAAAGTAACTCGAAGGTTGCCTGTCCAGCTGTCCGAATATGCGTTATTACAATAGTTGCTAAATGAAGACGTTTAAATTATTTTAGCTATATTAACGTCCAGTGTCAAGGCTATTTTGGGACGGCCTCGTAGTTTTGAATAACGGTCAGATGACGAGGACGACATCTGATATGGCACCTCCTCTCCCCAACGCACCGCACCAGCTAAAAGAAGTTTGGCACTGATGGATTTAATATGCAACATGCCCCCATACTCAGTGGAATTGGGGCTCTAACTTTAAATTCTATGGTTCACAAGCCCACCGCGGCCTTCAAAATGAAAAAAGCCCAAAGGAAAAGTTTTAATGAACAGAATTAGTATCTACAGTTCAAATTTTGAACAAAATCTAACAAGTGATCTGTACTTCTAGAAACATGTAAACGCAATGTAACGCAAAACACGCAATGACAAATATAACAAATTTGGTATAGGATATTGTGATTACAAGTGCAGTTCTGAATCATTTTTTTTCTTCAGTCAGTTGTGAAAAGCACATCAAAAATTCAAATTCCACTTCCTGCTCATTGATATTAACATGCCAAGTGTTAATCGCCAAGAATCACACGATTCAGAAAAAAATGCTAAATTCTCGCCAAAAATTAATTTTTCGTATTTATTATTCGCTAGTACCATGCAGAGCACAACACATTTCTGAGAGATATACGAGGACGTTTTGGGGAGACTACTTTCACCAATTTTTATATTTAATATTTAATTTTAATATTATGTTTAATTTTAAGCATAATTTTTGTTTTTAAATTCCAATCTATAAATATAATTAGCAACATATATAAGTGTCAAACAGGGAAATTTAATGCTCAATTTGTATATGTTAAGTTTAAAAAAATTGAATTCTATAGTTTATAAAGCATTTATATAAAAAATGAAATCTAGAATCTCAAGTTTCTAGTTATCATGTGAGAACACTATTATTTTAAGTGTTATTGGTCTTAATTAATTTGTCATTGACCAGATTAAATCGGTTTCAAAACAATGGCGAAGCTTCTCTCTCTCTCTCTCTCTCTCTCTCTCTCTCTATATATATATATATATATATATATATATATATATATATATATATATATATATATATATATATATAATCTTTTTAAACTTTCATGTTCAATTTTTCTAGCTGGCAAACAATATTTTGTCTTAAATTTTTTTTTAAGACAAAATATTAGCTATGATATCATAGTTACTTAAACCTTTTTAAAACGCACCTTCTGTTAAAAAAGCATACATAATAATGTAGCAATACTGGTAAAAGCAAATCAAATTTTTAAAAACGCATCTGTTTTATAAGAAGAAGTATACATAATAATAAGACAATACTAATAAAAGCAGCTAAAAAAAGTTCTTCGACTTATAATTTCCCGTGAAACATAATCTTTATTTTTTTTCTTATGAATTTTGGGGATATCAAAACATTCTCTTCGAAACAACTTTATTTTGGTCTTGTTTTCAAGTGTGATCCAAAATTATAAATAAAAGGCGCAACCGGTTAACCTGACGGAGTCCATTCGTCCCTTACCAAATAAAATATAAAATGTAGCAACGATTGTATTTAGTATGCTATGGAAAGCAACAAACACGAAGCATTCAAAGAACAAAGAAATCAACCTTATGACAGTTAAATCTCATATGAGTTCGGATAGGGAATCTACTCTATATTTATCCGTCACGTGCTTCTTCCTTATGACATTCTACCACGTGCAGAATGTCATTTCGGAGGAATGTAGGCCTGTGAGACAAACTTAACAGATTTGCATCTTTCTTAGTAGATGTTTCCACATTTCTTCATATGATTCATATATTTGTGTGACAGATGCCGTTCCATTGATATTCTTGATTTTCCTCAAAAACGATTTGTTAATAATGCATGAGAGTGCTTGCTGTGGTAAGAATTTTTTAAAATTTTATTCTAGGCGTAATTGTATGACATAAATTTCTGTTTGCGAATTAAATCTGATTTCGAGAGTTGGACGAGCCCTCGTCAGCTGACCATGATTTAAAAATATCATGATAGTTACCAAAATGGTCATTGTGGTGTTTCAAAATATTGTGTATATCATACTAAATTAAAATGAAAATAATATATGACATACCTTCATGCTTATAATAATATACGTATATTATAATAATAATATATATTAATATGATATATTATTAATAATATACCTAGATTAGTATAACGTACTACAAAAATATATGTTGTATTTGGAATTGAATCAAGTATATTTCCCTAAGGGCTACAAACCCTGGAAAAAAGGATTAAGATGGATTCTATCCAAAGTAATTATTTCCAAGATAAAAGTAAAAATTATTTTCACCTTCTAAAAAGGGTTTTTCTAGTAATAAAACAGAAGAAACTATTTTCGCAGTTAAAATTATGTGTTAAAAAATTCCTTTAACAGTGAAATTATAACAAAATAATTGAAATCTGTTATCACAAATTTTGTTATTATATGAAAACATTTTTTATATTATAATCAATAATCGGTCACAGCTGATGCATCGATGAATTGGAGCATCAGAAATGTTCTGGTAAAATGTGGATTGAGCCTTCTTCCATTACTTCTGTGTAGAAGGATAGAAATTTTCGATAAGTTGTTTGGAACTAGAAAGCAATATCTGAATCAAGACTGGAGACGTTTTGCGTTGAACGTTGACGGTTGCGATTCAGATGCCAAATGGGCACGTTCTGTGTTTGAAGTTGAGTGTTGCGATTGAGAATCTGCAACACAATTTGGTCATTTTAAATTTCCATCATTCGTTTCAGTTCATTGAATGTTTTTTCGTTTCAGTTCTCAGAGTTTTTGTTGTTCTAATCGAATTCTTTCTTTATCTTCCGGCCCCTGTTTGCCTTTCGTTTTCTTTCTTTTTTTTTTCTTTCCGGGCTTCATCAAGAGAAAGCTTTGGGTGCCCTATTTATGCTTTATTCGTTGTTTAACGTAGTCTAATTGTCGCTTCCTAAAAAGGTCATTAAAAAACCTCATATTTTATCTTTTATTTTATTTTGCAGAATATTACTATCATGTTGCCCTATTCGCTTAACTAAAAATGTAGCAAAGTTGGCACTATCTTTAAATTTTGAATAACAAATTAAATTTCTATTTTCAAATGAATTTTTGGCGGTAATTTGGCAAATCGGACAATTTTTTGAATTAGTTTCTAATAACCTTAAAAGCGGGAAAGTGATGGCTCAAAGGCGTTAAATCGTGTATTTGTTGCCCACGCATTTTGAGGCTTCAAAGCTCAAACCAAAACAACATCATGTTCTGACATGATAATAAAAAGTAACTTCTTCTACTATTTGGAAGAAAAAGTATAATTTTAACAATACGTTTTGATGAGCAATTTTGTCTCAATATACAGTTGGCATGCAATTTTCAATGTATCATTCCAAATTTTTTAATGAAATTGGTTATCAAGACAGTTTGCTTTAAGTTCTATATGTATACAAAGTTTGTTTTGTTTTAAGACATTTTCTAATGATTTGGTGAATTTTCTGTAAGTTATATATCGCATTAATGGGAATAAATAATGAAAATGGATGCCTTTCCATCAAAGATAAGCATTTAAGGTTTTTAATAACCCAGATGGAATAGAAAATGTTAATAAAAAAGTCATAAAATATTTCTTCATCATATCTGAACCTAGGATTTCATAAATGGCTTTAGAGTAAAAAAAAATTAAATCAAATCTGAAGGAACGAAAAAAAGATCAACTATTCCATACTTTTTGCAGCATTGTTCACCCTTTAAAAAAGAAAAAATATTTAAAAGGATTATGGGGGAAAAATTTTTTATGAAGTAGTGTCTTTTTTTATATATAAAAACAGTAATATTTCGTAAAGTAAATCGGATTCTCCAAAGTCAGTTAGATTATTTTGCTGTGAAAGCTTCGCAGGAAAGGAAAATAATTTTTAATTTTTGTTTAAGCTTGTGGGAAATCATTATTTAAATCCATTGTCTTAAGTTTCAGCTCATCAATTATTCATTTTAATAATTGATGAGCTGAAAAATATTGATTAAAAGTGAATCAGAAATGGATTGGTTTTCAATAATTATGTTTTTGGTTAAAATTAAACAAGTTTTATTTAAAAAAAATAATTTAAGACATAAAATGGTTTTTAAGAATGATGATTAACTATCTGTTCATTCAGTAATATCAAAAATATTTCGAAATATTCTGAAATAGCAAGAAAATATTCGCATTTAATATATATTTTTTATTCAAATAGAGCTGTAATTGAATTAAATATCTGTTTCAGAGTTATTATTCAAATAATAAGTGAATATTTCCTTTTTTTTCTGATATTTAACAATGCGAGTGATAAATTATAAAAATTATGATGGAACAATGAATGAATTAAATGAATGAATACAGACTTCTTAAAAGTACTTGGAATTTCGCTGTAAATAACAACTAATAAATATTTTTAAAAAATGATAAAAATGCTAAGAATGATACAAAATTTATTAATTATCAACCTGTAATCGCAAAAATTTCAGAAATGTAAATTAATGTAAATTAACTTTTTATTGTTATATTTCCTGGTGTATTTTTTCGAAACGTCAAAATTTCGTTTTGAATTTTAACCAATTCCAGCTTTGAAAGGATCGTTTTCTCATTGATTAAAAGGCATTTTTGAGATAATTTAGGTGGAAATATTCCACAGACACGCATATCAACTTACAATAGAGTGTCAATAGAAGCAGAGAATATATTCGCTTTTATTATTATTAAAACTCTAAAAAAATATACCAACTTGATGAGAGGAAAAAAATAAGTTTTCGAAAAAGGATTATCTTTTACAAATCAAGACGGATTATTCATTCTATCAATCTTCTTTTGCTTGAATGCATTGTTTTTAAATTTCTTTTAAAGACCAAAAGATATGTTAGGATGCACTATAGTTGCTCTTCTTTATCTTCCTATTGACAGTACGTTCGAAATTATTTTATTCATTCTTTTTATAATTATCAAATCTTACACACTTCATTTGTTTTTCAAATTCAGTTCCTTCTATTAATTCACATTCTCCTTATATACTATATATTATTATATACTATTACTCCTTATATACAATTATTTTTCAAATTTTCAATCGTTAGCAAAATACTTCTTATTCATCCACTCACGTTCAAGTATATTTTATAAACTTGTAGTGAATGTTAATGTAGCATTTTCAAATATTAATTCACTTATTAAATTTAATTCATTTTTAATACTTTAAATAGAGTTTTAGCAGTTTTTAATGAAGGTTGAATCAACAGGCAGTAGCTCAATCGGTAAAATGTGAGAATTTCAGGGTTTTTTTTTTCTTCTTTTTTTTTCCTTTAAGGTGAAGGCAAATTTACTCCTTGAGAAAATCAATCATTTTTTGATAAATTTCCCATATTAATTGTTATGATTTAATTTTAAAAAACTAAAATAAAAATTTTCCTTGTTGATCTAAGTAGGAATTGGATTTAAAAAAATTTATATTACTTGTTTATCATTATTTTGATGTCAATAATCTGCACTATTTTATATTTTTATTTTATGAGATTTTATTTTTGCAATTAGAATTTTGAAAAATCCAAGACATATTAAAATTAAAGAAATAAATATATCCAGAAATGATATTTAGATTATTTCGATCACAAATCCCAATTCTTTGGTTTTTATTTCAAGAGAGAAAACTCATTTTCTAGATTATAAAAATGCAATAATAAATCCTTTATAGGTCTTTCAAAAGACGGTTTAAAATTTCGTATGTATCAAAATATACACGCCATTTATTCAAAAATTTAATAAAATCAAAATTTTAATAAATAAATTGGATTATTAAATTATTGAATGACAAAATTTTAAAACATTTAAAAATTAGATGGATTTTTGAATGTTTGAATTGTAATAATAATTCATAAAAAATTTATTACATAGAATTTTATTGAAATAATAATAAAATTTTAAAATTCCACATTTGTCATTAAAAGGGAGGCCTTTATTGTATGATAAATAATCATACACTTTTATATAGCTTGCAGATTTTTAATGCAGGTAGGTATTTAACTTTTTTAAAATTTGATCGTCGTCAGGTATGCTGATTTTCAACGAATGCTTCGGCCTGCATCATGAATCAATTTAAGATTACAGCATGTTTTTCTGAGGGGCTTTAACAATTTATTTTTTCAAACAATTCATTGTGTCTTGAGTAGCAAATGAAATAATTTTCCACGTTCTTTTTCATCATGGATTAATTTAGTACAAATAATTTGATTTTTATTGACAAATTAACTGTGAATAATTCCCGAAGCAAAAACAAATAGATCAGCAGCGTAGGAAAAGCAAGTAGGACCAGGGATATAAAAATTAGATGAAGACATACAGTCTGGTGATATGACGACAATCTCATCATCTCATTGGTATTTCCTTACCCATAAACTGTAAGGTGTTTCCAAATGTTCTACTCTTCCAGTGTCTTCATTTGAAAAATGGTAGAGGAAAAATTATATTAATTCATCGTTTTCTAGTAAAAGTTTATCTTTCAATAGCAACGAAAAAATAATAAACAGAAACGGAAATTTACAGGAAATAAAATTTCAACGAAACTTTGTATGCTGTTACAAAACCTGTAATTTTGCTTACCAGCACGGATAGAGTCTTCGTAAGAAAGACCGTTGTACGATTAGCCCTGTTGTGTGCCGAAAGGGTGCCACGTCAGTGATCTCAGAGCTAAAGGATATTCCTGGAAATTTCAAGAATTTTAATGATCCGTTCAGAAGAAACTGAGATGTGCCCTGATTGACCCAGAAGGTTCTCGACTCACCTCCCTTGAGCTATTAAAAACCGGCAGTCTCAAGCTGAAGGAGAATTGAATTGAGCCGGAGCCGGATTAGAGTAGAAAACAAGTAACGTGTCTTCTAGAGGATAGAGAAGCAAAAGCAGAACGCCAGCATCATATGGAGTTCAAGTCAGTGCTTAACTGCTTGTGCAGAGTCCTGTTGTCTACAGTGGAAGCAGTATCTTATCGTGGGTAGTAAGTCTGCTACTAAAGCGAGGAGTCAGTGAGACCTTCAGCTGGTTGTACAGACCGTAAAGCAAAGCTCCGAGAATCTCCTCTCCAGCTGGATTCTATCTGGCTGCTTTATGGGCTATGTTCAATTTTCTACTTGTAGGCTACTGCCTGTTGTAGTGTGCTGCTGCACATATCGGCTGTACATATTTGTCGTCAGTGCAGTCGTCATCTTTGTGTTTGTATCTTCGTTGTTTTCTAAAGAGGCCTGCTGGTTGTCTCCAAGCCATACACTCACTGCAAGCAAACCCGATGATTTCCACAACAGCACTTTTTACTGTGTAAAAACAGTACTTTTTTGAGTACACAGTAAAAACAGTACTTTTTACTGTGTACTAAATATCAACAATGTTATGAATATATCGTGATGGTTAGTAATTTTGGTATAAAAGTTGTGTAAATAAGAAATATATAATCAAATCTTCTCTGCATTAAAAAAAACTGGCTGTATTATAACAGTGACCTAAAGTCTTTATGCAATAATCATAGCTGTTTTTTTTCGGGGGTGGGGTTGGGGATAGAGAACCTTCTAACTTTTAAATTTGTCTTCCTGATTGAGACTTTTAAAAACTTTAGCAACTTGCAACATATTTTCAATCATTTTAATCCATTATTTTATTTTTCTATGTAAGTTTTCATGAAATTTATAAACGAAGAAAATTAATTTTATAATATTGTTCAATAAAATACGCATACATAAACTTTTAATTGTACACACATTTAAAGAATTAATTTGAAAATTCTTATTTTTGATAAGATTAAAAAAATTCGACTTTCAGAGAAATTGGAAAAATTATTCATCTCTCAGATAAATTTTTCTTAATGAAATTATATTTCATAAAATTAAGTCTGTTTAATTGTTTCTCCTATTTTGCGTTTGTGTAAAATATTATTATTTCTCCTACTATTGGTTCTCATACTCTCTCTCTCTTTGTGTGTGTGTGTGTGTGTGTGTGTGTGTGTGTGTGTGTGTGTGTGTGTGTGTGTGTGTGTGTGTGTGTGTGTGTGTGTGTGTGTGTGTGTGTGTGTGTGTGTGTGTGTGTGTGTGTGTGTGTGTGTGTGTGTGTGTGTTGTTGAAATTAATTTTCAATCATTAATAAAATATTTTTTATTATTCATCCACTCAAGTTCAAATACATTTTTTAAAACTTGTAATGGATGACACTCGATGTTATTATAGTTTCTTCAAATATTAATTCATTCATTAAATTTAATTAATTTTCAATACTTTAAATAGAGTTTTAGTAGCTTGTAATGAAAACTGAAAATAACAGGCAATAACTCAACCGGTAAAATGCAAGGAATTCAATATTTTTCACTTGAAGGTGAAGAATGCGAGCTAAAATTCTGGTGAAAATCAAAAACTTTTTGATAAATTATTTATATTAATAATATTTTTTTAATAAACAGTAACTAAAATAAAAAAATTTCTTTGTTGAAAGAAATAGAAATGAACCTTAATATTTTTTAAAAATATATATTTACTTCTTTTATTCTATTTTCTCTTTCAAAATTGTTTAGTACTGAAACTATTAAATGGTGATGAAAATTCAATTAATTCTATGCTTCTTAATATTATTTTACTATTTTACATGTAATTATTAAAAATAATTATGCATCCACTTTTTTAGAAAGTAATTTCCATATGTTTGTACAGCTGAAAATTTGAAATTATTTCATTGAACTTTTTCTAATCAAACCTAAATCGACCTTTACTGATATGTTTATGGATAAAATCTAACACATTTATGAAAGTATCTATTACAATTAGATTTGAAAAGAAGAGTGTTGTTTTTGATTGAAACAATGGAAGCTGATAATCTAAGATAACAGAGCTATTTCTCGTTTTTTCATTTTTATTACTATTATCTGTCATAAAAATGGAAAGTTCAAGAAAGTTCTAATCCGGGTTATCATAACAAAAAGAATAGTATTACGACGTACCCATTTTGAATACACAACGCGTGAGAAACATGTATGATATAATAAAGCCCCCCAAAATACGATAGCACATTCTGGTTTTTATACACATAAATTGGGTTTTATTCATAGCCATTCTTTGACTTCTAGACCCAAAGAAAACTAAAAAACTTTTACTTTAAAATGTAAATAGGAATTTATTTTATATACCAAAACTGACTTCAGAGTTAATGTCTAATAGGCGATGAACTTAATATTATAATCACTTAATCTGTATGCAAGATGTTTCAAAACTTGTGATAGTTACGTTAAAGCGTGACTGAATGCGACCAGACAGTCAATGTCCTCTGGAAACTCAATTTATGAAGCTCTCTATTGGATGTATCCAAAAGTTTGTTTAATTTTATCTCGTGAATGCGAATGACATTTTGCTCGGATTTGAACCAGCAAACAATAAATTGCAGATCATACATGTTGGGATTTTCATTTCCTAATGATTCCTTTACAATTCGCGCGCGTGTGTGTGTGTGTTTTGGCGCCACCGTTTGACCTACAACAATCAAATTTGGAACATATGTATCTTGGAGGTCGGGAATGTGCACCTCGGAGTGATTTTTTCGGAATTTGAAATAGAGTTAATTAAAAATTTAGCGAAATTTTGACGTTCTTCTGTCCCAACTTCTGAAAGTAATTACATTAAAACAAATTGTACATGATTTCAAAATGTATATTTTTTTAGTTAAACTAATTTGATAGTCGAGGAAATTTTTGCTGAATTTTTGAAATCTTTTAAAAATATTTTGTTGCTTGATTTATGGCAACAGATTACATTATCTCACTAAATTATGCTTTTATTGTTTCACCAAATATTTAGTCGTATAAATTTTTTTAAAAAAATTGTTTGAAAATTAAAAAAGAAGGGTTCTCTTTAATATCTGCGTTGTTTATAAAATAAATGAAAAAAAACACGTTACTGTACCATGAAATTTAGAAGAGAGATAAACCTTACATTCTTATTCTTTTATATTATATAATTCATATCTATGAGAAAAGTTCATTTCCACAAGAAACAGAAAAGTAAGAGAATTAAAATAGCATGGATTTAATATCCATCAATTTGGCGAAATAATGGGCATGAATTTATGTCGAAACAATTTATCTAATATGAAATAAAACTGATATTCTTATCAAAGCAGTTGTCAGAAGTTACTTGTATAATAATGAAATATTCCAAAGTGGAATAAAAAATCCAGATTGGAATATTTTGTGTTTTTGAATCAAAGCTTGCATAAGTTTTTGATAGAGCGTTGTAAACGTATTTCGTCATTTGCCAGATAAAAAATTATTATAAGAATTATTTTTTCCAGATGAAAGCGACAATATTTCAGCGCAAATTTCTTAAAAGTTCTGTTGTCCTTCGTTATTTTCGTTGCGCGATATCCTTGAACAATCCACCCTCGCGTTTTTTTTTCTTTTCAATGTATCTCAATGGACAAAGATTTCTTTTTCAGATACATTTACAATAATACAATATTTCAAAAATCATAATAGATCTACTATCTATTTTCAGCATAATTCTAATAAAATGTTGTCATTTTGTTTCCCGTTTATTAAGACTATTTTCAATATATCAAAGGCAGCTTGTTTCCTTTTTTGACTGCAATAATTTTAAGGTGCAATAGATGAATTGTTACTGAAATATTAATATTCAGATTTATGTAGTACTTTTTTTACACGACGGTTCTTTAGCAGAATCGGATCCATAGATAGAAACCCTATGGAGACCTTACCACCATGCCAAGGTGGCCCCTTTTAGCATTCTTGATCTCACTTTTCAATTGTTCTTTGAGTAAATTATTCATGATTAAAACTTAATTTAATATTACAGTATTTTTTCTCTGAAAATACAGAAAATAATCAAGTAATTTTGATTGAAAAGCGGCCAAATTTGGATTGAAATCCATTGCTGTGAATTCTCCTCATCTGTCGGTCTGTTCGTGTATGTGTAAATACAGTCACAGAAAAGAGCAGTGATAAAAAGTTTTAATATATTTTCAATTGCTAGATTTTTAAACGAATAACAAATTTTGGACAAAATTCTTCTATGTATTGGTTATCTATCTATTTATGAATCCAACAATACAATTTATATTCCAACAATACAAAACAAATTTATTAATCCAACAATACAAAAACATATCTAGTTAAATAAGTGAAATTCTGTATACTCTCTTTGCATAGTATAAGGTATCATAATAATTATGGACCGAATACAGCAGGAAATTGATTATTCTTTCTTCTGTTAATGTACACGATAGTTCAAGCACCTAAAGATTAAAATAAACGAAATTCGACCTCGCAAAGTAGTAAATCTGTAATAAATTTCGTATCCAATCAGCTACAGTGATGAGTTATAAATTAAAAATCGATTCTTTTATAGTGTGGAACCGAATAATTATTATTAAAATATTGGTGAAAGCCGAAAGATTAATCTTCCACTGACTCAGCTGCATAATAACAACTGATTAATAAAACGCTGATTCAGTAGATTTGATCAGCTGTGGTTGTTGAATAATGCTGACTTTTAATCGCCATAACGAGACAACAAAAAATTTTTTAAAAAATTATTTTTTCTTCCTGTTTTTCATTAAGTTTGATTTTAGAAAATTATCAAGTCAATTCAAAGAGTTGCTATAAATAGTTTAATGTGATTTTTAGCTCAAGATAAAAATTAATTACTTAAACTACGTCATTCTGAATGGTATACATGACTAATTAAAATTCTTTTAGCAGTTTCTTGGATAATATTGAAAAATCAAACAATGACAATCTCGAAAATGAAGGTAGTTATTTTGATAATAAAAAATAAAGGTAAATTACAACTATCCGAGCACCGGTTATATGAATCTTCATGAAATAAATATGCAATTAAAATCATTCAGATTAAAAATGAACAAAGACAGCAAAGCGATTGATTTTCATTGATAAATTCAAACACTCATGCTTTAATATAGTGTGTAACTGTACAAAATATAAAAATTATTGTTTTGTAGTCATTAAATTAATACATTATACGCAAATTCCATTCCTTTTCTTCCAAAAAACAAACTTTCTTCGTCTAATATTTAGATACACGAATATCTTAATCGAGTAAGATTCCGGTTAATTCAAATTTGGATTAGAATTGTAAACAAAAGTGTTGAAAGCTTAAAAAAGGTTCAACTCAACTTGTGATTCATCGGAAGCATTCACTGTAACCGTCATCAATTATTCTTTTTGATCAACAGTCGATCTAACTGGAGCATGCTATCTTAAGCAAAGGAGTAATTATTCATTAAACGGTATGAACATTTGATTTGCGTCGTCATCTTGTCAGCAGCAGAAGGTAATATTAATTTTATTCAGTAGCTGAAATTTTTAATAATACCTTGTATATTCTGTATTATCTGACTCTTTTGTTGTATAGAAACCGAATACTTTATTACATTTAAAACATCTTAATTATGCATCATTTCAGTATCGTAGCTTCATTATAAACGATATTTTTAAAAAAGTGAAAGTCAATTCTTACTTAGGTCAACAGAGAAAATTTTTATTTTACTTACCTTTTATTAAATAATTACAATAAATATAAATAATTTATCAAAAAATAATTGATTTTCGCAAGAATTAAACTCGCTTTCACATGAAATGTACCAAAATCCTCGCATTTTACCGATTTAGCTACTGCTTGTTGGTCTCAATTTTCATTACAAATTGTTAAAACTCTATTTAAAATGTAAAAAATCAAACAAATTTAATTGATGAATTAATATTTGAAAAAAACTGGAATAGCATCGAGTGAAATCCATTACAAGTTTAAAAATTTGTGCTTGAGTAGTTAAATAAAAATATTTTATTAATGATTGAAAATTTGAATAAGATATATAAATAAATTTATATAGGGAGAGTCTGAACTAATGGTAATTGAATAAAAAATACTTGTCCTTCAGAAAACATTGTTAACCTTGTACTGAATACCGAATAATTATACATAATCGTTTGAAATTCCAGTTTCTATTAAATAATCTGTGAATCACATGATCGAATTATAAATGAAAAATTCATGTCATAGAATAAAGATTTTTCGAAAATATTACTTGCGCAATTTGTTAATTCTGATCGACGCCAACGTACAAAACGAGACGCTGATATATTGATTTGGTAATCAGGTTTCTGTTATTAATGTATTTATAAGTGGGTTTGCTGTCTGGATTGCTACAAATGTTATAAAATATACTTGATTATATTTTATTTAAAACGCTATCAGAGCAGATCACTGCAGAGCTACTGCATTTGATAATACTTCTAGCTCTATAAGAAAAAAATTTCAGAATTGGAACTTTAGAGATAATTTAATTGAAATTTTTATTTCGTTTACATTTATCATTCGCATTTCGTCTTAGAAAATCATTTTCATGAGTTTCAAACAAAGATTTTCAGTGATTTCTCAATCTTATCACTGCAGAAAATTTTCCCACTAACTTTATTGAATTTTTCAAAATATTTTTTTAAATATATTTTAGAGACTAATATTCTTATTTTAATTACTGCATTTGATACGTAGCGTTCTCACGATAAAATGTATTTAATGTATTCAAAGAGCACTTGGGTACATTATATAATTATAAGCACCTTTTCAACAAAAAAAGCAAGTCTAAAATAACATGCTACCAGTGTTTGAACTATATTCGAATCTTTTTTGTATTTCTACGGATTAACAGGAATAAGATCTATGGTTTTACTAATTAGTAAAAGAATAATCGAATTTTGAATCTCCAATACATGCTTTCATGTATTAAGGGGGGATGGGGTTGAATAGAGAAACGGGAAAAAGCAAATTTTTATTCCTATGAATATCAATATTTTAAAAACTAAAAATTAAAATTGGATTCAATTGCATACATTTCCTATTTATCAAAATAGATTTGTTGGATGTCATACATTTCTTAGGTCATAGACACCAAAATATTCAGAGTGGCATCGATCAACGAGAATAGGATCTCTAGTTTTATTAATTAATAAATAAATCGGATTTTGAAGCTTTGAATCATGTTTTCATGTATTGTTGGGAGTTATGAAAATTAGATAAACAAGAAAAGTAATTTTTTAATCGGATTGATATCGATATATTAAAAACTAAATTATTAAATTGAATTTTTTAATCCATCTCCTAATTTATTCAGATAGATTCATTGTTTATCGTGCTTTTTTTTCATACGCAAATCGATTCAGATTGACATTTCCAGTAATTCTGTTTAATTTTAGAATATTATCACACTACCTTTTACTTTTTTTTGGTATTCTTTATTTTAAAAACAATTTTAGTTATAAATCACTATCCGTATCATTTTAACGACGTGTTTGTGTTGTAATTATTTATTAATGGCCCTATTTTCGAATTTAAAAGAAATAAATTGGCCGCTTATTATTATACACGCTGACGAAAAGCTATTATTTTAAGGTTCTATTGTTATGATTAGATTTATTCTTTATTTCTTGTCTGTAAAGTATACAATTAGTACTGTAATCGTCTCAATTTTGGAGGATTTTAGTTTCCGAGTAAGATTTTATCGGATCTTATTTCCAGTGTTAAATTGTGAGGTGTTAAAGCATGTGATTCTAGTTTATTTAGAAACTAAATAAGATACTTACAGGAAGATAATTTGTAATTAATCTTCATGAAATTTTGTCTTCGTTTGCCTAAAACGGAAAGAAAATCATTGGCAACTCCTCGAAATAAAAAAATTCTGTAAATAAGAACTTATCGAGGATTTTTCTTAATGTCTTTCTCTGAAATCTTTTTATTTTATTCCAGTGTTAAATTGTGTGGTGTTATAGCATGCGATTCTAGTTAATTTAGAAATTAAACAGGATACTTTGCAGCATGTTTCTGATCGATCGTTTAATCGAATGAACAAGATGCAATAGATTCTTCTTATAGCTTTTCTCGATCTGTATGTTGAGTTTGTCATAATTTAATTTCAAAAAAAGATGTGCCAAAATATTTTTCTCGTATACGAAGTAATATTAATGAAAAAGTATTGTAATCGTCAAAAATTCGAAATCCATGTTTGATCAATTTTCCCGTTTTATAGACCTCTTTGATTCCAAATAATGCATATTTGTATTGTCTAAGAAATCAAATGATTTGAAATAAGTAGATGGAATTTTATAAATGGTTTTTATACCAAAATTATAAAAGTAAAATTTTGAATGAAGTCTGTTTTGAAGAGATTTCTCTATGCGAGTACAAATGAACATAGCAAAAAAAAAAAAAAAAGAGCTAAACAAATAAAATTTAAATTTTATATGCTAAATCTATGTACTAAACTATCCGAAGTATGTCAGTCTATATGTCCGTATTTTTACATCCATATAAACAAAATTAAATTTGAAGAAAATTTTACTTTCAGTTTTTTAATCAAAATGTAGATTTTTTCATCCTTTAATTAATCTAAAGAGTTGACCGTCTGTCTTTGAATAGACGCGTGTAACTCAACTGTAAACGATAATAATCAATAAAATTAGATATATGATCTAGTGGTCACAATTGTAATTCTGTATTAAATTCAATTCAATTGGAAAAAATCATCTAAAATATATGTTCAGTTTACTTGTACTTGTGAATTAACCGCACTTAGCAGATTAATCGCGAAACAAATTCACCAAAAATAAATCAAATAAGCTCTTTCCGTTACTACTGGACGCCATTGACTTGCGGTTAATACATAAGTATCGCTTTTCTTTGTTGTTCTAAGAAGTAAACAACTCGCATGTGAGATGCTAAATATAAAATTTTTCAACCCTCGTAGCCTTCACGGTCTTGCTATAGGTCTATTTATGTTTAAGAAAGAAGAGGGGAGGGGTGATACTTTTTTTAGATGTTATGCCAGAAAGTGTTTAGATAACAAATTGTGAAAAAAAATATTTACAAGTGGATGATTTAATACATATCTTTCAAATGGGTTGTTTATAGAAACAAGTCATTAAAAAAAGGGATTGCTGTAAATTGAATTTCAACTGCGTTTTTTCAATTCCTGCTGTTAGTTCATACTCTCCCTATATATAAATTTATATTTTGTTCAAGTTTTCAATCGTTAAAAAACGCTTTTTATTTATCAAGTTCAAGTAAATTTTCTTAAATCTGTAGTAGATGACACTCGATGTTAATACAGTTTTTCCAAATATTAATGCATTAATTTTAATTTTTATTACTTTAAGTAGAGTTTTGGCAGTTTGTAATGAAAATTGAAATCAACGGGCAGTAGCTACATTGGTAAAAATGAGAGAATTTCAGTATTGTTCCCACGAAGTTGAAGAATGCGAGTTTAATTCTTGCGAAAAGCAATGATTTTTTTTGATAAGTTATTCATATTAATTGTAATTATTTAAAGAAATTAAGATTTTTATTCGTTGACCTAAGTAGTAATTGACTTCAAAACTTTTTATATTTCTTGTTCTAACAAAAATTGCACAAATATACATAAGGAAGTGAAGGATATGTAGAAATTTATTTAAATATCTTGTCACTTGTTGATTTATTTATAAAATATTGCTTAATATTCTAATTGGAGAAATATCGTAATTTACTAAGTAATTTTATTATTTAATACTAAATAATTTAAAATTGTAATTCAATTGGAACGCTTTTATGTTTTCCTTCATTTGAAGAAGTTGGTTACAGTTACTTGTTTGGCATCATTTAGTTAAGAGAATTGAGGGTGAATTTCAGATCTTTTCTTTTTGATTAATGCTGAATTGGACAAAAGCATTAACCAAGTGATCAATAGCATTAAAATGGTTAAATTATCTCAAAAAAATTAAAGCGGAAATTTTAAAATTTGATTTTTTTTCTATTTAATTTATAGTTTACTATTCTAATTACTGTGGAATATTCTTTCCAAAATCCACTATTAAGTATCATTACTGTTAAAGAATCGAAACGTAATTAAAATTATCGGATTAATTGGTAAATAAACTCTGAAAATATTAAGATAAGGCATTGCAGAATTCTAGCATCATAGAAAATGAGTAATGAAGCGGGGAAAAAAAACCAAGATTCGAACCCGATTCCACCGAAGAACCGTCGTGTAAGGGGATCTGTTGAGTGTTAAATCAGTCTGAGCAAATCGTCCTTCCGCTAGTGTGATATGGAAAGATGGGTTCCAGCTCAGGTGTCGTCTTCGTCATCTGATCACGGCTCAAAATTATGAAGTCCGTCTCAAAATAGAACTATTGTTGCTTTACAACGGGACGTTAATATAATTAAACTACATAAATAAGCACAAAAAGTTTATTTTTCATTTATTCCCTCATTTCTGGAAGGCATATTCCTAGATAACACAGCATGTTGCGCAATATTGCCCGATATTGTGTTATAATATACAGCAATTGTAATATTGCATATCATATAATGTTCAATTATTATAGAATATTGCGAATACTATTTTGAACAATACTACACAATATATGTTACTAGGGTTCTACTGACTGTATATATTTTCCGCAAATGTTTTCTTGCCTTTTATACAAGCATCAACTCCTATTCGTAGAGTAGCGAACTGCTAAAGGAAATGTCTGATTCGATTCTCTTGTATTCCCCAGCAAACTCTTTGATTAGTTGGAAGTTGATATCTTTCCGGAATATTCATACACCGGTGTATATCTTTTACAGTATCCAAAATATGAGTTAAATCCAAAATAAAGTCATAAAATCTTGAAGATATAACCAAAAAAGACCCTCTTTGTAAAGAGTTCTTTTATACTGTATATGCCAGTCATTTTGTTCGACTACACCTACGTCAAACTGTCTTGTTTATTAACTGGAATTTGATGGTCACAATGTATGTTTGTGTTATGTATGCTATACTCTAAAGCCGCAAATGTATGTTTTGTACTAAGTATTGTTACTTTTATTTTTGATTTGCCCTTGTAAATGATGGGAATGTAGCTATCTAATTTATAAACGTAGAGAAGAAAACAGAGGGTTAGGGTCCAACAACTTTTATATTTTTCATCAGATAAATAATTTCATGAGACTCTTAATAACTATTAACTATATACTAGCTATATATTAATAACTATTAATTACTATTAACTATATATTACTAATTTTTGACAGCTATATTTTGACAGCTAAAAATAGGTATGTCATTAGGGCTGTGCCGATTTTCGATGTATCGAAAAAAAATCGATGATATGCAAAAATTGAATTTGATGCCAGTTATCGAAAACTATCGATATTTTGAAATCGTGATCATGAATAATAGTTCACGATGAATCGATATACAGTAAATCGATATTTATAATTTTTGTTACCGATTTCGTTTTGTCTATCAGTTAATATTTATTTTGGTCCTCTTCATTCTTATTGACCATCAAACAGAATTTGTTGATGTTTCTATAAATACTGCCATATTCTAATGCATAAAAAAAATATGTTATAAATGTTTCCCCTGCACATTGTTAAAGGCATGTCATTTTGTAACGAACGGTTTTCTGTTCCCTAACTGAATATCATTATGATAAAATAATTTCGGTTATCAGAAGGGTTGTTGAAATGTCCTTTGAACAAACTCTAAATATTCATCTTGAGAAATCAAATCAAAAAGGATTAATTCAGGTTAAATCCGCATTTTTATTCGCTTTATTAAAGAGATTTATTTATTATGCTGACACACTTTATGGTTTTTATTTTAATAAAATTCTCTATTTTTATTCAAAAGAAAACGAATATTTTTATTATATAAATTGATATTTTCTTTTATTTAGAATCATTCTGATCATTCGACATGTTAAGGGATTCCATTTATAGCATATAAGGCTATACACAAATATCACTATATATCGGAAAATATCGATATGTTTTGTATGGTATATCACGATGACGAGTTTCGGTTATCACCCAGCCCTTTAAATCCTATTTGCTAGCAGATTCTTAAAGCCCCTCGAGCTATTGCGCATGCTTTAGGTTGGGTTTAAATTGACAAAAGGGTGAGATGAAAGAGAAAGTAGGAGATGTTTAACACTTAACAATAAAGTAAATTTTGAAAGTGCTCCCATCTTTTCGCGTCTTACCCCTTAGCATAATAGAATCGCTGGAAAGTGGTTGTTTCAGAATACGGAAAAGAATAAAAATTCTGAAATTATGGGGTTGAAAGAAATAAAACGGGGTATATATGTCCTTCTCATTGCATCTTTGATTATCATCATAAACGAGAAGGGAATAGCAATAATATTTTTTACAATTTGTACATGTATTCTGAAAATTGCAGGAAGTAAGGAATAAGAAATGTCGTAGTCTCTTATAAACAACGCAGTGCAAGTTAAGGTTTTGTAAAAACCACCCACAAGGCTCATCCAACCAAAAAGTGTGTTGCAATTAGCTGCCTTTTTTTTTTTTTTTTTTCTTCTTCTTTTACTGTCACTTTCTTTTTTACATTCGAATATACAAAGCATCACGTGACTTTTTTTCTTAAAAAAAAATAAACAATCTCGATGAAGTTTACTATTTCAACATCTATTCTTTCAACTTCATCTTGGCTGAGAGCTTCTGTGAATTAAAAGTTCCTCAACGACAGGTAGAGGTAAATATAAATATTAACAATATTTTCTGTATGTGATGCACTTTTTTAGAAATAGGATCGAATATTTTTTTGAAAATTTATCGTAGTTCATTTTCTATTGAATCAGATTTTTCATCTTTCATATCTAGCATTGAGATTGTTTATTATTGACAAATTTATTTAACGCTGAAATTCTGGTTTCTCTTTTTTGTGGCTGAAGAAGAGTTATTATTCCTCTCAGAGGACTGAACAATGCATGTTCGTAGCGTTTTGTGCTGTATATGCATTTTTAACCATTAAATCATAACTAGCCATTCCACGATACGCACTGGAGATCTGACCATTGAAATGAGGACATAACCTATTTGAATGCAATCGCAATATTTTATATGCATATCTAGCATTTGATTTATTAAATGTAAGAAATAATGCGAATTCAGAAAAAGGTAGGGAGTCGAATCTCTTGTTCGAATTATCATAACATGCTAATGTTTTAAGTTTGATGCGTGTTAATTTTGTTCTTAAGCTGTAATTTTAATTGCGCAGCATCGAAATCATTCGTACAGAAATAACTTAATATCATTGCGCTGTGTGTGGATATAAATTTTTAAACTAAGCAATAAAGGTGTGTTTTTTTTCAAAGTTATATTTAAAGATAATTTTAACCCTTTGCACTCGGATGTCTCTTCTCGTATATAAAGATGATGCATCATTTTTTTTTTATTTTTTTATATTTTAATTTTAATTAGTATGTGACTATATTCGGATTAATTTATTTGAAAAATGTGTTTAAAAATATTTATTTTTAAATATTTACATATCAAATTTTTAAAAATAATCTTGAAACCAAAATATGCCAGTTAATTGACAAGTTTTTCAAAAGGTGGTGAGTTTTCAGTTAAAAAGAGATATAAAGCAAAATTCTTCTATTTTAGAAATTTATGAAATGAATTAATGCTTCGCAAATGCAGAGAGAGTCGGAAGAAAGTAAACACCCATGACTGATACTGAATTTTTTTTTATTTTAAATATATTATTGACTTATAATATAAAATAGATATACAATTATGTAATTTATAAATTTTTAATTATATCAAAATGTAAAAGTAAATAATTCGACTAAAACAGAAAAACGTCTAATTTCATGCGTCAAAAGTACAATACTTACAAAATAGAAAACTAATACCTACAGAAACAATGAAAGCTGTAGTATTAATATTTTATCTGCAATCTTTTAGATTTTATCACAACCTTGAATCGTCTAGGCAGAGGTGTGAGCAATCTTTTGTTGTTACTTCGGGTAACAAATCCAGGATTTTTGTTGTTAGTTCGGGTAACAAATCTAGGATTTTTG
>JAOUZG010034401.1:518577-564309 GCA_026289955.1 Argiope argentata | reverse complement strand
ATATATATTTTTTCATTTCATGCAGACACGTGATGAAAATTGCATTTTTATATGTTTAATGCGCAATAATAATTTATTTTTTTACATTTGAGTTTTTGTCATATTAATAAGATAATTTTTTCCCTTTTACTCGTAACGCATGCTTGGAGCTTAAGTTTTAATTTTATCTTATACTATAATACGAGGAATGGTTGCCAAGTCGAAAATCGCCCCACATTTCCGACATTTCAACATTCATCAGAAAAAAATAAGGATAACTTTGATATTTTTACTGAATTTTCTTTCAAAAAAGTACGATTCTAATTCCACTGCTTTTTATTAAGGGAAATTTGTTAATGAAATTTTGAATTTAGCGCTCGTTCGTTAACTAAAATGATTCATTCTTTTTGATTCGTTCAAAATTCCAATTTCCAAATATTCAGATTCCCAAAAAAGCATTTTAAGGAACTGATTTCGATTTCGAATCACTGTCAACAAAGTCCGACATTTCAACATTCATCAGAAAAAAATAAGGATAACTTTGATATTTTTACTAAATTTTCTTTTAAAAAAGTACGATTCTAATTCCACTGCTTTAGAATCCTATGATTATTTCCTATGACTTTTCAAACTTTACCTTTGTATAGAATAGTTCCCTTTCCAAACTCTAACTTTGTTTAGAATAGTTTACAATGGTGCACTTTGACCGGTTATCTTTTCACCAATGGTTTCACAAATTTTCTTATGGCATGTATTGTTTTGATAAATCACAATTGAAAATTTAAATATTCGAGTTAGCTTCGATACCTGTTTTCTCCGAGCGGAGCTCGGTCACCCGCTGGTTATAATATAATATATATTATATTATAATATATTATATAATATAACATAATATAATATATATTATAATATTATAACATAACATAATATATTTAATTTAGAAACCATATTTGAGAAAAAAAACATTTTAGGCCACTGTCAAAAACTGTGAAATCTTATTTTTTTTTCCACTGTATTGCGCATACTAATTATTTGCACTATGACTACATTCAAGTTACTTTCCCTTGTTAAACGTCTAATAGGTCTTGAAAACTCAAGTAATTTGGGGGTAAAAGAAATAATATTATTTAAAAAAATTTGGAATATCAAATATTTAATATATATATATATATATATATATATATATATATATATATATATATATATATAATATAATTCAAGGCGTGTCAACCGTTTCAACTAGTTTCATCATGTAGTTTGCATCTATGCTATTTAGACGTATTAAACAATCTTAATAGAAAATCGGTTTAGAAAAGAAATTGCAGAAGTTAAATCCAGAAGAAGTTAGAAGCGGATAACTTCGAATGTTTATTGTAAAATAAATGAAACTTGGAATCTAAATTTGCAATTTTGTAAGGTTAAATCAAATGTTTTTCTTCAGTTCGTGTTTCATTTTTGAAAAGAAAATAAGATTCAGACGATTTGTTTAAATCGGATTCCAGAACAATTCCAAGCTTACGAGACATTTTTAAATATATTTTTGCTATATCTTTTTTCCTTCTGAGGAAAAATATCAATAAAAGGAAAGAAATAAAATCAATCAATGAATGAATGAATTCCTGACATTTTGAAGCGTCATCTCAAGATTCTTTTTTTTTCCAATATCGAATCTATGGAACTTGAACTTCGCCTGATTTTTTTCACACACATTGGCAACTGTAAATTCCAGGCCAATGTGAGTCATTCACTCCAGAAGTTGCTGGAAAACGGCGCTCTGCAGACATACACTCGCGGGTGTTTGAAAGAAATGTGACAGTTGCCATTTGTCAACATTGAATTGGCTAGAAAGCAGTTTAATCTTACGCAGCACATTCACTTTCATTTGTATTTGTGTTGCTTTTATCAAACTTGTTTCGTTTTATATTTGTAAAGATGCACTTATGTAATTGATTTTTCACTCTTATTTTTGTGTAATTAATTATTTTTGCAATTGTTATTTAATTATTAATTGTAGTTAATAAAAATATTTATAATTATTTTTAATTATTATTTTTATTAATTATTTTAATTATTATTATTATTATTATTATTATTATTATTATTTTAATTATTTATTAATTTTTATCGTTTTAATTATTTTTATTAATTAATTATTCATTTTATATTCTTTTATATATTTTTTATCATTTCTGATGAGAATACGATATTTTAATAGCTTCATATCTGTGTAATCCCATATTCAATACAGTTTCATGAAATTTCATTTCCCATTCAGATGGCATTTGATAAATTTTACACAAAGTGATTTCACTATATTTTATGAGTTCTAACTATGAAATTCATATAAATGATCAAAATATTAAAATATGTTGTTGTATATTAATAATATTGAGCGCCCTCTAATTTCGACCACAGCATAGAGGTCGCAATGGCCTGGTGGTAAAGTCTCAGTCTCGTGGTCGGAAGGCTCCGGGTTAGGGACCAGATTCCCCCATAGAACCATCATACCTGTCTGGTGCATGTTAAATCAATCGGAATGCTGTGTGGTGCTAGATTTCCCTCTACTGGTGTGGCTTGGAAGTTTGAAGAGGAGAGGAGCCAATCAGGTGTCTAGATTCAATTCCAATATAGAACCGTCGTGTTAGAGGGTCTGTTTGACGTTAAATCCGTCAGACCGAAACGTCTTCTCGGTGGTGTGTTGTGGAGAGGGGGGGGGGTCAGATCAGGTGTCGTCCTTATCTGACCGCGATTCAAAATTACGAGTTTAGTCCTAGTCTTGCTTTGAAAACGGAAAGTTAATATAATTGACCTTAACCGCAGTATATCTACGTTTGGATTCTACTTCTCACTAAGTTTGGTGACAAGAAATTGCAATCCATGCAAAGAAAAGAAACTTTTCATTCCTTCAGATAGAATAATGGTGTTTCAAAGCTTTGAACAGATCACTTCAGTCTTAAAATACATCACACCTGGGCACTGCCATCGATTTAAAGGAGAAGGAATCTGTATCATCAAACAAGGCCACTCCCCTTTCTAATCTCGGATGCCGACGTTCTTTTGTTTACTAAATTGCTTTCTTAGGTTTAGCTATGAAATCAATTATCTTTACATGATCAGCTTTATTACAACCAATCCGTTGTAACGCTCATCATAAAAAGGTTTTGTAGTAATAATTACTTACCTTACTATTTGTTGAATTATGCTTCTGTTAGTGTACATAATGGGTGTCCATTATGTGACTCCTGGGGGTAATAACTCAGCTTCACGGCTGAAGGTTGCAAATTCGGGACCCGATTCAACCCAAGAACCGTCGTGTAAGTGGGTGTGGTGCATATTAAATCAATTGGAATCAAATATCCTCCCTCTGGTGTGTTACGTAAGATGGTCAAGAGGAGTGCCAGCTCGGGTGTCGTCCTCGTCGTCTCACCGCTGTTCAAAATTACGTGATTCGTCTCGCATGAGCCTTAATGTTGCTTTAAAACGGAATGTTGATATAGTTAAAGTAAATGATCATATATATTTCCTTTTGTTCGCAAGGCATTTAAGTTTGCTATTCATTTGTTGTTTTAACCCTTTGCAGTCGTAAAGATAACTCGATGTATATTCTCTTAATACAGGAATCTGTTTATTACCCCCAAAAATAAATACATGCAACGGGTATTTTGAACAATTAAAATTTAAAAAATGAATAAAATATCAATGACGCACAATCTGCAATAATGACTTAGAGGAAACATTGGACAGCAAAGAGTTCAATACTTTAGTATAACAAAACCCTTCCAATCATCAAATCATTGTTGTAAAAGAAAAGTTATCGAAAATCAACGAATCTGGGGATTACTGTTTCTTCATTGTCGTTGTCCACAAAACTCGACCGTATCAGCGGCTACATAGTAAATATAATTAAAAAAAATTATTAAAATAAGGTTGGGTATAAAATTGATATGACGGAAAGGTTTTTATTTTAAAATTATATAAAAATAACTGTGAAATAATATGCTACAAATTACTGCAAACGACAAAAGTTTAGATAAATCTTTGAATTAAAAGTCAAATTTTTGAAAAACCATTTTTATTAAACTCTTGCTATCTAATAATTGACGTTTCGAATTTGGTAACTGTAAATCCAAACGTTTAATCTTGTAAAACGTTTTCAGCATATAAATTAAACTTTTTAGTATAGATTATCTAGAAAAGGCTGAAAATAGTTTTTACCAACTTAAATATTTTTGCGCTTATCATTTAAATACTTGAAGATACGTAAAAAAAATTTAAGACGCCGCTTAATCTTTGTTAGCAAACAGTATCCAAATAACGGTTTAGCAAATACTGAAACTAAAAAACGTCAAGCTTTTAACGATAAGAAGTGGTGACATTCACAAATCACGTTCTTGTCATCAAACCCACAATAAATTAAATGCTCACGAGATGCCAGTTATCGTGGAACCTTGTATGTAAACTTAGAAAAGTGTGTGTATAAGACAAAAATAATCTTTTGAAATAAATTTTTATATTATATGCTTTTGATAACGCTTTGAAATCTTTCTTTAAATAAGCGGAAGCATTAAAAATATAACTAAGAATTTTATTTTCATTTAAGGTACTTCAAACTCGATTGTTGCAGTTTCAGAAGATAAACTAAACTGAAAATGATTGATCCTGTAAGAGGTAAGAACTTCATTTTTTTTATTTAACTGAGTATTTCTAGGATCTTCACACGAGACTGATAAAGAGTCTTTTACAAGCCAAAATCATAACCGTAACTTGTAAAACATTAAGGTTTCTCTAATATTGTTCTAGCCTTTGGCAAATCATAAAACGGACAATTTTCGAAGACTTAAGCCTGCTTAAAGTAAGTTATATATAAAAAAAGATTGTATCATGTTTCAGCATATTATCATGTCAGGACATGAGTTGTTTTTGGGATGAGATTTTTGGCGTCAAAAAAATCCGTAGTCGAAAAATAAATTTTATCTGCTCGAGCATTTCAAAAAATCAGCTTCTAATAACGCGTTGCCATTGCATTTACAAAAGCTCTGATTAAAAAAATAAGTTAATGACTACAGCAAATAAAAACTAGGAAAGTGTCATTTTGAGCATGTGATTATATGAAATGAAATAAATAGGAAATGTAATATTTTTTAAAACAATAAACGGGAGTTACAGTTTTCTGGATCGTTTGCAATACTAAAGTGACTCATTCAATGAATCGATTAAAATGAATAAAAATATAATTTAACTTGAGCGAGCACGGGATGCTTGGCCGCTCAAGAAATGATGTTCTGATATGATACACTGAAATATGCATAGCAGATTTCATTTTAATCTTTTTTTTTGCACTCTTTTATCTAAAGGTGACATTTTATGATCGATTTTTTGCTCGTCTCCGGATGTAATAGTTCTGAAATTTGCAAACTTCAGGATCATCCAATGACAAAGCAATATTCTATCATTCAATAATTCTTTATTTTAATTTAGAATTTAACTAAGAATAAAATTTTGAATTGATTTCAAGTTTATATTTTCATTGGGAAAAAATTGAGTTCTAATAGAGAAAAAAAATATTTGTTTAGCCGAAAATTTCAGATGACGTTGATCACGTCGTATTTTTGAGATTAAAAAAAGAAAGCTAAGAAGAGCAGAATAAAAAGTAAGAATCGGAATATTTGGGGGGGGGGGGTTAAAAGGAGAATGGGAAATGGTGGAAAATTGACTGTCTTGCAGCGGACTCAATATCCTAATATCTTACAGATGTTGTGACTAAATAAAATTTCTAACTTTTAATCTGTTATGTACTAGATTTTCTAATTGAGACTTTTTTAAAAATGTATAAGTATGAATGCCATGTCTCCATTATATATTTAGTCTATATATGTTATGCTGTATATTTTTCATATATAATATCGCATATTTTATCTGTATATTTTTCTTTTATGTATATATTATTTCTTAACGAAACTCACACCTTTATTCGCTTAGAAGACTATTACACGCGATCTTTTTTAACCTTGGACCGAAGAATTTACTACCGAATAAAATCTCAATCCCTATTTGGGACAGTTTAATTTATACAATAAGGGTTATTTGAAGTGCTTTTAAGCACTTCTCTCGTCTTATTCCCTTGAACGGAAATGACTAGTCCAGCTCGTCATAAACTTTCCTGAACAAACTGACAATGACGAGTTAGCCTCGCCAGAAATTATTGAGGTTTGATGCTTTTTTTGAGACACGTATGTGTAAGTCATAGCGAGTTTATTGCTTTAATATACTTGGGTGCTTGCTTCTAGTTACCGTTAGAATGTAATTTGTATAAATCTAGATGTATGAAAGTTGAAACACGTACTTACTTAATACTATACAATGTCACTAATAAAAATTTTAGTTTAAATACTAAGTAGAACTGCAATATTTTTGTTAAGCATTAATGAAGAATTAACCGACACTATATTCTTATAAAATAACATTAAACATTCATATAAATGTGTGAAACAAATATTATTTTTAATAACAACAAATTATATGAGCGACAAAACCGTAACTTTCTATATCAATCCCTCTTCTTAAGACTAAGAAGATTAAATCGTCAGCCAGAGCAGCGCTGACTGAAAATGAATTGTCTTTGAAGGGGTTAATATTTAACCCCTTGTCGTTCAAGGGGGTAATTACTTTATTGCAGATTTAAAAATGAAAATTCGATGCTCGAATCATATTCGCCTTGTATGCTGAGGGATTAATATACTATATCTAAAATTTAGTACTGTTTATCTAAAATTACACGGTTATTATGAATAGATGTCGGCGCGTATGAGCGTTGATGCTGGAATCCAGCTCGAAATGAACGCAGGATCTTTTTTTAGGCACAATTCGTTAAGCAGGGCATCTGATTCACGGGCGTGTTGGAGTTTACAGAAAATGAAATGCTTTGTATCAGATGGCAATACTATTATATATCTCTTTCGAAAGATGGGTTCCCTACCATTAGAATTTCCTTCTCCGAGGTCAGTCTCAAATGTCTTTGAATCGTTGGATTTTTGCAAATATAAAAGAAACACTTGTTCTTGTGAGAGTAAAGAGAAACATCTTGAAGTGATTTCTCGTAATTCATCCTCTCATATGTATGAAATGTTTATACAGGAAAGATCTTCATCAATAATTTAGTTAATTTAGGTACTTTCAATTATGGTAAAATTTACTAATTTTTATTTTATTAACCATAAGAAGTACCATACACATCAAGAGGCAGAATTATCACAGAATTGCCAACGACGTGCTACACCCGTCAACTGGCTATTGTCACTGAAGTAAAAATGATATTCACGATCCGTGAACTGAGATTTCTTTTCGGAACACAGTTTACATGAACAGGGTCTTGAGTCAATACGTTTAGCAGATATAAATCTTTTCGATTTCTATACAGTATCTGATACTTTATAAGGCGTGCTTGTAAATTTCGTGTCACCATAAGTAGTTAGTATTAAATATTTTAATTGTATTATAATAACTGAACATGAGATTTATAATCTCTTTAAAAGTCGTTTCATTTTTATGTAAATGTTACTTTTTAAGTAATACGTACGTTTAAGGAAATTTAATGCATGTTAAATTTAGCAAGGAAAAGAACTTTGACTTCGACGGACAGTCGACGCTTGCCACGTCTAATCGTGTAGGCAAACCTGTTTGCGCGACCATGCATTCCGAAGAGTTGTAGCAGTAGCAATTGAAATTTAGTACTAACTATCTAAAACTTCACGTAGATTCAGAACAGTTGAATTGATTAAAAATGACGAAAAGATAGAAAAATGATTGCCTCTTTGTTGCTTCCATTTGGGTTCGCAACGATTGCCCCTTTGTAGGCTTTTATTGGGGTTCGCAACGATTGCCCCTTTGTAGGCTTTTATTGGGGTTCGCAAAGATTGCCCCTTTGTAGGCTTTTATTTGCTGTTGCAACGATTGCTCCATTGTCGCTTGCTTGCATTCTATACTCTATGCGTTCTTAAGACAGAATTGTCTGTATTAAGACAGAATCTACTATAAGTCCCCATGTAATTAATGTCTTTGAATTCAATGATCCACAAAAGATCACATGTTTCAAAAGCCGCGAATATACTTGACAATATTTAGCGTACAATGGACTATTTCATAAATATAATTGACCACGAACAGTAATTAGCCCATTTTTTAGTAAAGTATTCAAATTCCTCCATGGTTTATTTAGTAAGAAATTATAGCCATTTTTTATCGAGCCAATTGATATTTTTAACGTTATACATTTGTTGATGTATAAACGGATTTATATGGAAATTACAATTTTATTTATCCTAAAGTTGCGTTAATTTCAAATACCATGCATTAGTCGCATCTTTGTCCATTATTTAAAACTGCGCAGTTGCTGATTTAAAAATTTTAAAAGCATTTTTTATAACCTTCATACAAAATCCAACTTCTCGAAAATTATTTCATTCCATGCTTTCCTCAGCTGCTTTTTTAGTTTATCAAATATCAACAATATACGAAAGTTTTATCATTTTCGTAAAAATGATGTAAATAATATAAAAAGATCGTATATCCCTATACGAATGAAGAGAGGACAAAAAAAAATTCTCGGGTTATATTTCCTGAACTTGCAATTTGAATGAACAATACTCCAATAAAGAATAGTTGCTTTTGATTTTTTTAATACTTTGTATTAAAATTTCTGGTATAAATTTGAAGATGAAATAAAGCTTTTCACTTTTCAACAACAAATAGGGTTTTATGTTAGTTGAAAGCATTGTTTCCAAATGCTGAAAGCAATTATGGTAGTGGTGCCGATATTAAGAAAATATATGTATACATAAAAATCCCAAAATTCAAAGTACACGTGATCAAGCGAGTAAACCACTGTTGTGTAGGATTTTCATTTAAATTTTCATGGACTCCACCATATCTTTTTGAAGCCTCGTAATTGTGCTATGGATTTGGAATTTGATATTTCCTTATTCCTCTGCGAAAATTAGTTTAATTAGAAAATAATTTTTCAAATATTATTTAAGAATACGAAAATTGATAAACTCGAAATATACTTATTTTTTTAAAAGAAATAAATTTGAGGTTTAAAGGAAATGTTATTGCTTTACTTTAGATTTCTCTCAATTTCCTCTCAATAAATTAATGTGAAATTTTTTCAACAAAGTTGTGTGCTCAAAAGATTTCTATTGATTCTTAATAAGAGCTCAAAAGTTTACTTACCCCCTCCCCACCTGTAGGCCCCTCGTAATTGAGGATGAGCTATTTCCAGTATTATGGTTGGATCTCGCCAACCTGGTCGGTACACTAATAGGTGGGGGGTCAGAATCCTTCCATCGATGAAGGGACTTCCTACGGGGAGGGAGGTACCGTGGCCGCGGACGGACATTAGGACTCGACCACAATTCCCCTTAAAGTTGCAATTGCAGAGGTCCGATCATTCAGCCTTCGTGATTTAAATCAGTGTGCATTCGGGCGGGTCGGAGAGTCTAGATTTGACTACCCCCCCCTGCAGAAAGTAAACAGTTAGTGGTATTTAATTTTCCATGTTTGACGCTTGTCATTTGAATGTGAAGAAAGTTGTTTCGATATTTTGGTTTAAACATTTGTTTGCTTTTAGTTACAAATTTTTATCAAAAATTTTAAAACTTGAATTCTAGATAATTTTATCAAATCAAATTCGTAGATGTTTTCACCATCTAAAATTTGGTTAAGAGCAATCAAAATTTTCAAGTGTGTGTATATATATATATATATATATATATATATATATATATATATAATATATATTCTAAATCCTTGATAGCCTGAAAACCAAATCTAAAGTGAAATATACACTTAAATAGTACAGAGCTAAATTTGGCAGTCCTTAATGCAATTGTTTTCAAAATGAAATATTTTTAAAAAAAATATTCTATAACAAGTGATATAAATAAATTTAAGCCAACTCCTACTTAGGTCAACTAAGAAGATTTGTAGAGGATTTAAGCTTCTATTACTAACATTTATTGTAGCAAAGCTTTAACCTGTTTGCTCTGCTCTCATGTTATTACCGCTTTCTTCCATTCAAATTTCATTAAAAAAATATTTAAAAAATTTCATTTTTTTAAGTCAACTCCTACTTAAGTCAAACACTCGTGAATTTTCAACGCCTATTGGGGCAACGCAAATGCGTGAATTTTTTACGCTAGCCGTGGCAACGCGATTCAGATAAGAAATTTTTAATTTCCTGTATTTTATTTTAAAGATTACTTCAAAATAATTACTAAAAATTGATTAATTAACAATATATTAATTATAAGTATCTTAACTGTTATATTATATTGAAAATTTTTAATTGTTTTTCATAAATTATACAAATAATATTAAAATCATTCGAGTAGTCTGATTCTTAATTCATTAGCTGTCACTATCAACATTTTGGAATATTTTAATTACACCACTCGGCTCCAAAAATACATTAGGTATATATGATACTCTAGTTGCATCTATATAAAAGTGAAAGTTTGGATGGATGGATGATATTAGTCAATCAAGCCAGAATAGCTGAATGAAATTTAGCACAGAGATAGATCATAGCCTACAGAAGAACATACTCTATTATTTATTTCAATCAATTGACTGGTTAATTTTTTATTGCTGGAAAAAATAACTATTCTTCCCAAAATTTTCGTTTTTCCCATAACTAAATGAGTAAGACTTCAGTTAGTTTTTCCACGCTGATGACGTTAGGTGTCACTTGTTTTCGGCCTATTATTTCAAACAATTATTTTTATTTTCTTAGTGTTTGATGCATTTAAAATTAAACATTGTTAATTAATCGATTTTTCGTTTTCATTTTGAAGTACTTCTGAATAAAACAGAATAAAGGAAATGAAAAATTTCTAATCTGCATTGCGTTACCCCAATTGGCGTAGAAAATTCACGCATTTGCTTTGACCCGATTAGTATCAGATCGTCAGTTCTCACACATACGCATCAAAATTTTCATGCGTACGAAGTCGCGGGTAAAAGCTAGTTCTTTATACATGTAGTCAATATTGTACAAAACTAAATGTGTGTATTCTGTACTTCTTTTCTGTACAACAAGCTACCAATGTTACCAAGCTGTATGTCGTCTATAAATTGAATAAACAGAATCGTTATATTTGAAATATGTTTAGTTTATCTTTACATTATAATGAAACGCCGTACATAAATATTTAATCTAAAGGTTACGTCAGCTATCTGGTACTCAATCTTTTGTTTTTATTGGAATGGTTTTATTAATCATTTTATTGTTATCCTCTTTTTTTTTCACAAATATAAAATATTTTCAAAACAGTGCATAATTTGAACATAATTAAAGCTACTTTTTGCGCATATATATGGCTTATCTAGCTAAAAGTTTTTTTAAAAATTGACAATTAATGGGTTACGTCAGTAGTAAATTTCTTCGGGCGGCGGTTCTCTTCGAGGTTTCGGAGGGGGGGAATCGGGAATCACATGCTTTTAAGATCGCCTATTAAACTAAATGAGCGATGTATAACTTAAAAAAAAATAGCTACATGTAAATATTTTTTTCTTCATGGATTCTGTATTCAAGCTGATTGGACCATTTATCATCCCGCGTGAACCTTCGTAAAAGAATACAATTAATTTCTGAAAGGAACCGGTTAGAAATCCGGATTTCGCCCACCTTTTAGAACCAAATGTCCTTGATGATATAATCTTTTACCAAGGACAAGAGGAGATGCCAAGGACAAATACCGAACTTGATGAAATATATAAAAACGGTTATGTAATTTTCAATGTTATGTTTCTACAGAATTCTACTTCTCATTGAATATAAAGTGATAGTAAATATGTCTTGTAATTTTTTAAGCTGTGTGAAAACGAAGATAAGCGTTTCATTAGTAATTATACATAATATTAACCATCTTGGACTATCAGCTGACAAATAATTGTGAAAATTTAGAAACAAAAGTGTGAGTTATTCATTATTGTGAAAATTTTCAGTTGAATCTTCTACGCATAAGTTGATGTTAATTCCTCAAGGTAGAATTTTTAAACTTCGATTTAAATAAACATATAACTCGTTCTATTTTATAAACCTTAAACCGTTCTTCTCCTTCGTTATCCTTTGTGATTCCAGGTAGCATTTGAATTTATATTTGAAATAAATAAAATTCTAATAAATAAAACTTGATTAATGAATTAAAGAAGTTAATGGAATATAATAAGAAATCGAATCAATGTTAATTGATGCTTTATGTATTATGCTGATTGATACATAATTTACATAAAATATTAGGATATGTTTGTATAGTATTTTTTTTAAATCAACTTTATAATTTTAAAGCAATTCAAGCTACAACAGAGATAATGAATTTTATACCCAAGTAAAAAGCAGCAATACTCTTTCACATACCCAAGTAAAAAGCTATATACTATTTAAAAACATTCACTTTCTTACACTATTCTATTTCGGTACTTTTCCGTTAGCCGTCAGCTAAAAATCGTCAAATGTAAAATTCCGCCAAATTTCTCAAGCGATTTTTCGCTGGCGACCGGCTATTCGCTATTTCTTCTCTTTTGAAATTAAACTCATAAAATTTTACTCATAAAATCAATCATTATTTAAATGTTATGTATTGTTTAATTTTATTTTTGAAGAGTTATTCAATTTGAGGAAGTTGAGAAACTGCACCTTCATGCTTTGGTTACACCAAGACGAACTTCCACAGTGTCCTTATTAGTCATAAATTTTTCACCAAAATGTCGTCAAATAGAACTCTACAAGCTTCATATTCACCTGATATAGCACTCTGTAACTTTATTCTTCGTGATCACTGTTTTGAGTCCCTTAATTCTATTAAAAATAATCACCTCAAATTCTGAAAGGGTCATATTTAAAGCATGTTTTGAGAATTCGAAAAAAATTTGTGCAGAAGCGAATTACAGTCGCAGATTAATTCGAACTAGATACAATATATTTTGACCTACAAATTTATATTTATTTTTAGCTTTGCACTGCCATTATAGGTACTTCCTACGCGGTTACCTCATGGTAAGGTCTCGGCTTGTGAGTCATAGGGTTTCAAGTTTGAGACTCGTTTCCACAAAAGAACTATCGTGTAAGGTGGTTAATTGCACATTAAATGTGCAATTAACCTCCTGGCCATGACGTGAGACCAGTGAGAGGACGTCATGGCCAAACGTCCTCTCACTGTTGTGGTATGGTGTGGTGGGGAGAAGGGGTTCCAGCTCAGGTATAGTCTTCGTCATCTGCCCATGGTTCAAAATTACGAAGTTCGTTCCAAAATAGCCCTAGTGCTGCTTTACAACGAAATGTTAATAAAACTAAACCAAACCATGCACTTTCTAATCATACCAGTTTATTCCAAAAAATGAGGCTTAAATTTTGTTAAAATTTTTTAATGAAAAATCTAAAACATTCGATAAACCTTATTGTTTGGTTAGTAAATACCAGGTAAGAACTATTTTCCAAACTTGGTGACTTTTTTGTAACAGTTTATCTTGTAAAACAATTTTAAAGCGCTTTTTTTCATTTTGCATATCCCATCGCTTGAATTTTCGAAGTTGTCAGCCGGTAATCATTTCACATTTTTAAAAACAATTATGAAAACGATGGCATGCTTTCTAGTTTATCTTCTGTAATTTTCGTTTCAATTTCTTTTTCATGTGTAGGTTTTTACGGAGATTTCTTTTTCTCTAATAACTTAACGTTTAGGTTCCTCCATTTCAATTGATCGATATCTTAAATGTCAATTCGGCGAATTAAAATATTTTTATTACTAAACTGTTAATTCAATATTCAAAATGTAAAGAAAATTTGAAATCGTACTGGGAAGCACGATTTAGTGACAGTAAAACGAAAATCTTTTAGTTTTTTTGTTCTATTTTAAAGATATAACAACGCAACATCTACGCATTGTTTTTATTGGATCTTTAAACAGTTGGGAATTTCATTATTTACTGCATAACAAATAGTCAACAAGCAGTCTAAATTTACTCAAAACTGAGTAGTTTTTAAAACATTCATTCCTAACGGTAGAATAACAGGTAAATTATAAAATTTAACGCTTTTAGTTTCTACATCATCACTAAATAATTGTATCATCATAATCAATTATTTACTCATTCTTTAACAATTTATTGAATTTTTATTTAATGTATTTGATTATTTTGAAATTCCTCATTTATAAATTAAGGACTTATTATTGCGCTGAAATCTTTTTTAAATTATTTTTATACAAATTAAAGCTCAAGAAAAAGCATTGCTGTAATAATTTCGTTCCGTACAATTTAAATTAATTTTTATCGCTATTTATAATGTGTTTTATTGTTGTAGTGAAATTAACTAATTCTTTTCGTCAATTTTTTTTCATGGCTTTAATGTTGCAAAAGAACTAATTAAAAATTCTTTATTAACATTAAATCCAAAGCAAAACTGTTATTTTTATAATTAAAATTTTTCAATTAACACAATGTCTTCAGGCTGGATTTCTTTGTCTTAATTGGATGATGTAAAAGTTTTTGGGATGCAACGACTAATGAAATCAAGAAAATTGGGTTACAGTTTTTCGAAATAGATTCACATTTTTTCTCAATTCAAAAATAAAAATATTATTGCTTAAATAATACGAAAATAAAATTATTTCTTAATAAAAAAAACATTAACACTAAATTTATAAGATATATTTATTAGAGTTCATAAATATTGAAGACTAATTGCTATTGTTTTTTGATGTTTGAAAAAAGATAATCGAAATTATAAATTAGAAAAAAAGGTTAGACACTGAAATGAACTGAAATTTCCTGAATTGAACTCAGTAGAAGAACCTTCTACAGAATTAAACTTTATAATTAATTATTTTGAATGATGCATGGAAAAATTATCTTCAAAATCATTCATCAATTAATTTAATTGATTTAATAATCTTCGCGTATTTCACATGTGATGCCATTGTTTTCATTTAATATGCCATTATCTGGTTTGCACAATCTCCTCATAAATAATTTAATCGAACATAATTCAAATTTTTGTAAATTGAAAGCAATTTTAAGAGCTTCAATATTCATGCAAGAAACTTCTATTTTTCTTGTTCTGAAAGGCTCATTTAATTAAGTCATCCACTTATTTTGTAAGATTTGAATTTTCATACTTCCTTTTAGAATTTTCTAAATTTTTAATTTATCTCATATTTATTTAATTTTTAGATGCCAGAAAAAACTTCTTTAGTCGGCTTCATATTCTTCTTTAAAAAGAAAATTCACTTATCCATTCGATAAAATCGAAAACGATAAAATGCCACAGCCAAAGAAATTAAACTAAGCAATTTTACTCTGTGAATGTAAGACTTTACTAAGAAATTCGATTTCAAACATCTGGAGTTGGCGAAGAAACACTTGTAAGATTTTATTCCTTTGTTGTCTTAGAGAGAGTTTTCTCGTAGGGATCACTATTAAACGGTAGGCGATCAAAGTCGTTTGGCATGTTGCCGTGGAACTTCGGAGCGCATCTCGAATATTTATAGACACACTTTTCCCAATGTCATCTCCTCTAGTTCTTTGTGCACGCCAGAGAAACGTGTTATGTAGTTTTCTTTCTTTTCTTTTTTCCTCCCTTTTTTTACTTTTTTACTTTTCCCCCGTCTTCGGGAAAGGGTTTACAGAATACTAAACTAATTCATGTCTTTCGGCAGCAGATGAATGACACAGTTTTAAAATGGCTGAGAAAGAAAATCCAGAAACCGTGGGCAAGTGTTCTTTGTTTTAAAATTTTGTTTGAAGAACAGGTGTTAATTACATTTTTTTAACGTCCATTTTAAGTAACCAGAATTATAATCCGAGATTAATGCTTGGCTTTAATAGAATGCGCAGATGTTTTTATAGATTTATATCGTTTTTGCCTTTGTAAACATAGCATATATTTAATAGCTTAATTTTTTGCTTATTTAAATTTAGTTTTTATTTTAAAAATAAACACTTTTTTGGTAATTTCGATTTTTGTTACAAATTTGTTCATGATAAATATAGTATTAGCCTTCAGTTTAAAATATCTTTCTTTAAATTTCTGGAATTTTTAATTCAAGTTCAATTGTTTATTTACAAGTTTTATTTTCATAAGATTATAGCTTTCTGTATTATATTTTTCAAAATAATTTAATGTACTCGAGAAAATTTTACTTGTAAAAAAAAAACTATTGTTTCCAGTATGTATTTAGAGTTTACGTACGCTAAAATTCCGTTCAACTGGATTGAAATCAGATCTAATCCGGTTAATCGAATCCCGAATTGGATAATTGACGTAAAAAATTACTTTAAAAAAGTGGGATTGAGAATTAATTTTAGATATTATAATTACTATTTGTATTAATTAGGCATTATAATTACTATTTGTATTAATTAGGCATTATAATTACTATTTGTATTAATTAGGTATTCATAATTATCTACTCTTTTATACTTACGCTTATACGTTTCTATATTTAAATGCTACGTTTAAAAAAATTACTACTTGAAGGTATTAAAATTGCTTCTCTGCCTTTATTAATTTTTTTTAATTAATTTTATCAGAAGATTCTTGTTTGGGGAATTCCATTTTCCCTCCGATTTATCTGCGTAGCGAAGATCAGATAATCGGCTGTAGTTATGGTTATGAATCTGTAATTAAGTTTGTTAATTTAAACATTAATTCAGAGACTTCCTCTGTCACTTTTTTTTGAGAAAGCTGAATTTCAAATACTCGTTAGATACGAAAGAATGAAGAGTCTTTAATGAATATTTAAGTGGTGTTGTAGTTTTTTTTTTTAAGTTAGTACTCTGTACTACACTAAAAATAATTCTGAGTAGAATACGTGTTTATTTTCACTGAATATTATTTAAATCTATCATCTTTAATAAGAATGGATTCATAAAAATTATACCTTTGGTCGTAAATCTGATTAAAAGGATATTTTAAAATTTTATGTATCTTAATCGATAAAGAGAGATGTTTACAGAAGAATTTATAATAGAAAGTATTTATATTTGATAAAGTTTAAACATTTCGTTAACTCAATTTAAGTTGTTATAATTTTCAAATTGTCACTGAAGATTTATTGTTGAAATAATCAATGAAAATATATTGATTTCACCCCTAGCAAATAATGTTCTTTAAAGATGAATGATTCTGTAACTTAAATTATTGTTAAAATTATTTAAGGCATTTTGAACTTTTTAAAAATTAACTGTAGCTTTAATTGGCAATTTCGATGCTGTAAGAATTCGAAAAAGGATGAATCTTTTATGCGACATAAAAGCTTATTTACTATACCACATTGGAGTTTTGAGCATTCCAAGAAAAACTGAATGAATACTATTTTTAAAAGGGTAAACGATTAAATAATTTTTCAATTAAGAAATTATTGGTTGCTGAATAATCATGCATCTGTCAATTTTTCTAATACAAAAGGAAACTATCGCAAGTTATTCAATTTCTTTTCAAGTATCTTTCAAAGTAAATCAACAGTTCTGTGCATTTAAATTACTGTAATTGTTAAAATATTTGTATGTATATCTTTATTTTTCTAGTTTTAATATATTGTCTTAAAAATTACCTTTCGGTACGTTTCGGAATCAATGAACATGATTTCGCAATCACGTGACAAATGTAAAAATGCATCTCTTAACGTCTTTGTATTGATTCTAGTCCGTGACGTCACATCTTTTTACATCTAGCAAAGTAAAGCTGGCTCAGACACTTATGTCACGTGAATAAAAATTGCCTCTAATTTTGTTTAACATTTTTAACCCTCAACTGCTCGAGTTTATTTATCTACGAAAAACTGTATTTTGAATAACTGCTCATAATTTAGGAAAATTATGTCAGAACATGTTTTCTGGATGAGGATTGTGGCGTCAACGAAAATCCGTAGGCGAAAAATAAAAATATTATCTGCACGAGCATCTCAAAACAATCAGTTTTTAATTACGCGTTACCATTGCATTCACAAAAACCTCCGATTTAAAAAAAAAATAAGTTAATTACTACAGCAAATAAAACCTATAAAAAAGTCATTTTGAGCAGATGACTATATGAAATGAAATAGATAGGAAATTTGATATTTTTTAAAAAAACAATGAATGCGAGACAATACTAAAGTGACTTATTCAATTAAAATGAATAAAAATAAAATTTAACTCGCACGAGCACGTTGTGCTTGGCCATTCAAGAAATGATGTTCCGATATGATGCATTGAATTATGAAAAGTAGATTTAATTTTGATCTTTATAACTTTTTAATTGCTTTCTTCGGGAAATGAAAAAAAAAAATAATGTTCCGAGTGACTGCAGTATGCATTAAACAGTACCTCAGTGATAGAAATTGAAGTGGAATTCTGCACTAAAAATAAGTCTTTTTACCAGTGTTTTTTCAGTCCTAAAATATATATTGGTTAAGTATTCTTATTGGTAGAATTATTCATTCAGTTTGGTATAAATAGTTAAATCGAATCATGCAATTTAAATCTAATCCTAATACTATTGATGAATGCCATCTATCGGTCATTTCTACAAATATGTATTAAAGAATTTAAGAATTATCAAACATTTATTATTGCTTTTTCGAACATTTGTGGTTTATAAATTGAAATAAAAATGTACAGCCAGAAGACTATTCAATGCACTGTTGGATTAGAATTGAACTATTTATTTCGAAAAAAAAAATGCAATGCATTTTATCCACTACAGAATGAAGATATTTACAATATTTTTTTATAGGTCTAATAAAAAAAATGGCATGCATCATAAATTTTGAAAAAGGCAATATGTAAAAAATAAAAGTGAATGCAATATCTATCAAATGGAAGAATTTCAGAAAAAATAATTGAGTTGCTCGATATTCTTCTTTCATCCAAGGCAGATGAAATTGATTCAACTCCATTCAAATTAGAACTATCAGATAGCTACTCTTTAATTTTTTTTTCTTTAAGAATTTTCAGTGCTATGAATGTCTTGTTTCGGATGACGGCTCTTGGAAATGTTGGTTTTTTATAGAGTAAAATATGGCAACTATGTGCATTTTCTTCGTACGCCATCTTTTGCATCTCAATCTGCCATAAAAACTAGCTTTCAAGTTCTGTTTTTAAAAGCTTCTTAAAGAAAAAGTTTTGGTGGGGAAAAATATACAATCTTCAACGAAAATGAAAAAAAAAAGAAATTTAATCCATGATTATTATTAAGAATTCGGAAAAGCACATTTTATGAGATCTTAGTATATAAAGTATAGCAAAAATGGAGTAGCGCTGAAAAAAATACACAATTCGACAGCAAAAAAAAGTATTACATTTAAATTCAGATCTTTTTTTTTACTGAATCAATTGCATTTGGTATTCGAGTTGATTAATTGTAATTAATTGAATTATAATTATTGAATAAAAAAATAACTAAAATAAAATTTGTCTTTATTGTTCTAAGTATGAATCGACGGAAGATTTTTTTATATATATTACTTAAAATGAGAAGTTTTATATATATTACTTAAAATGAGAAGAAGTAAATGAGAAGTTACAGTTTTACATGTCGAATGGATGCTTACCACTATTGAGTATTGACATTCTTAAGAAATGTAACGTTTTTCAATGTTTAAACAAGTCATGCTTACCATCTGATTTGCAAAGATTAGTGTTCGTTAAAACTTAAAATTCAATATTTTATGAGCTCGGTATTTTAAGTTTCTTCAGTAGTTTTAACCCTTTCGGCCCTCCCCGCGCATTTGCCACCGCGGTATTTTAAGTTCTTAATTTTCGATTTGCGATATCACCCCTTCGAAAATTACTTTTTGTATTCATTAAACAGTGAATAGCTTCATAATTGGTCCCAAATTATATAATTTCTGAATGTTGATTTGAGTGGAAACGTAGTGTTTAAAGTAGAAATTAGACAAATCATTGTGGGCAAATGTTGGTTATCTAACCTTGTTCCTTCATTCTCAAAACCCAAATACTGAAGAAAAAGCCGTCGTTCAATTCTAAATACATGTCTAAATTTGGTGAACTATAGAAAATGAATAAAAAATAAGTGAAAATAAAAATACAATTTCTCATCAGAAAGAATCAAGATAAAAAAATATTGGAATTCATGAAGAGTTATATATTTTTTCGAGCCAGAAAAAGCGTTCCAAATTGTAAAAATGCCTACGCAGTAAAAAAAAAGAACAATACAGGAGCATTTTCTTATCCCATCAGGCAATTACTTGTCGTCGAACGAACAACATTTAGCAGCCTTTCTACGCATGCGTTGCCTACTGGAGGTCTTATAACTGACCGATTGTAAAACTACCTTTCCTGGGTATGTGTACACAGATACAGATCTTACACCACAAATTATATTTTTTTATATTGTAACCTCAGAGAATTAATCTATATTAATGACGGGTTTACACTCGGTCTGTTATAAGATGGCAGAGCAACAAGCCGCTGTATTCATTTTTTTCTTACTGTTCATGCGTTTGTAAAATTTGGGTTTTATTTATTTTTCTTTTTGGCTTGAAAAAAATTGACCACTTATCATATATTAATTCCAAAGTTTTTTTGCTCTTTGTTCTTTTTTTCCAAGTGTTTTTTTATTTACGATTTTTTTTTTCTGTAGTTTCTAAATGTGGGTGTGTTTACCTTTTTTTGGTTTTACCATGTTTCTTTGCGTAAATATCCATCATTTTGATACGATACGCAGTGAGAAAGAAACTCAGGACCACCAAAACGGATATTTATAGCCAAGCCTAGAATGCTTGAATCGATCTTATAAAATTGTGGAAAACATAAATCGATCCTTTTCTAAGCATGCGCTGCTTACTACTGGGCCAGCCATAAGTAGCCGTCTTATGGCTGGCCCAGTGTAAACCGACCATAATAGTAATTAATATTGCCATTTTGAAATTTAATAAATATTAATTTCAAAATGCTTATATTTACTTATAGAAACTTCTTCAATATAGCTTATTGAAACTTCTGAATAATCTCTACACGATACTGCCAACAAAAGATATTTCTTTAATTTCATACCATAAGTATAATATGAACTAGCAATCATTTCGAGTTTTAACTTTCAGCTATTACAAATATTATATGGCCACATGCCTTTAATAGTTTTTAAAATATAAAACAAATCATCTCGTAGAATTTGCATTTTTTTAGTATAGCATTATTTTCTCCCTACGTAAGCGGGTACTCCACTATTTATTAAAATACTTTGATTTATTGAATGCATTGTTATATTCTGTAGAGGGGTGTTATTTCCAAAATTCTTCTCTTCAAGATAAATTTTGGGAGGAATTACATGTTGAAGTAAACTACTACTATATTGTTGGTTTTTGAATTTGGAGCTTTGAATTACTATAGTTAAAGTGGTATAATGGATAGCGATAATAATAGATCACGGCCTCGAATGTCTGCTTATGCATTCTTTATGCTAGCTTGTCATGAAAAACAAATAAGCACCCTAAAGAATCTGTAGACTCGGATGAATTCTCGGGGAGGTGTGCTGATCGATGGAAGACTATGCCCGAGAACGAAAAACAAAGATTTCACCATATGACAGAGGAGGATAACATTAAATATGCATCTGAAATTACCAATTAGAAGCCAGTGGATGGTGAAAACGCTCTTATAAGGAAGAGAAGAATAAAGAATAGAAATACGCCCAAGAGACCTTTGGCTGCTTTTTTCCGGTTCGCAAAAGATGAGCGACCAAAAATAAGAGTTAAATGTCTGAAGCTGCAACTAGTGAGGTTATCATAGAAGTCTTTGGAATAGCACCTCGACTGAGACAAAAGACAAATGCGATGTCCTTGCTGCTGAAAATGAAGCCGGAGATCAAAATGAAATGAAGGTTTACAAGGGTAAGAAAAAGAAGGGTGCTCCTGCCAAGGGATCTAAAAAGAAACGCTAACGGCATCGTTTTTAATCGCAACTCAATATAAAATCAAAACAATAAATACATGTGCAACTTCTAGAAACTTTGGATTAATCTCTACAAGATGTTTCCGCGTTGGCTTGGTGGTAAGGTCCTAAGGTCCCAGCTTCGAAACCAGTCAATTTACATTCATGATCGGATTCCACCGAAGAACCGTCGGATAAGCGAGTCTGGTGTACGTTAAATCCAACCGGGCCAAACGTCCTCCCTCGGATGTGCTTTGTAGAGGGGGCGGTCGTCGACACCCTCTACACAGCACATGTGTCATCCTTATCATCTGGGGTTCAAAATTACGAGGTCCTTCCCAAAATAGCCCTAGTTTAGCTTTAAAAAAATTGGACGTTGATATAACTAATCTACAAGATGTTGCCAACCGATGTTATTTTTTAATTTTCTTCTTAACTTCCATTTATTTAAATCTTAGTTCATGCGCGTTTAATTACTTTTTAAATAAAATAAAATTATTTCGTAGAAGTTTATTTAGTTTTTTAGTGTGGTATTATTCCTTCCATAGGTAAACGGCATCCCACAATTCATGGAAATATTTTGATTTATTGAATGTATTGTTATTTGTTGGAATGGGTTTCTAATGTGCAAAATTTTCCTTTTCAAGATAGGAGAAAAAATATCTAAGTGTCTTAATGAACCAGATGATCTCAAGTAGGCTTTCAAGTCTATAATAAAAATAGATTAGTCTGAAAAATGGTTAAAGTAATATTTTGTTCATTATAAAGTTACATAAAAACTTTTTGATGTAATTGATGAAGTTAGAGATGTCATGACTACCTAAAAGAAAAGAATATAGGCCCCATGCTACTATAAATCCTATTTGCACAAAATACCTATTATCAGGACAATGTTGTCTGATGTTCAAAATATCGAACAAGCATGGATTTAACGGAGAATATCTTGTGCTAACACGGAAGCTTTACCGTGCACCTTAAAATGACAATGAAACTATTTTTGACATCCATTCTAAAAACCAGTTTCTTCTGACATTGATTCGGAAGAGAATTTTGGATTTGAGAACGCCATCAAAAATTTAAACAGTACAACCAAGAAAATCCAAAAATACGTTTAAATTATTTTTATAAACAGGGACCGTCTTTTACCTACAGAGGGAATAATGCCGCATTGAAAAAAAAAATGACTCTTCTAAAATCAAAAGAAATGATTTAAAAATGATTAGACGTGCGTGGAGTAAAGTGTAATAACTGAAAGCTAAAGTTAGTATCGGATGATTGACATTAAATAAAGAATAACACTCGTTCGCAAATTCGCTTATTGATTGATCAGAAATTTCTAGAATCCATATATGTATTCATCTTTTGTCTTATGTTACATCTTAATCTAAAAGGGCATTGTGATAGTTTCTTTTTCTTTTTTCTTTCTTTCATCTTTAAATTTTAATTTGCGTATGTATTCGTGAAACAATTAATAGCGTCATCAGTTCCAAACCATATAATTTTTCTTTGGCAGAGATTTAAGAGAAATGCTGGAATCGAATTGTTTATAGTAAAATTTAGTAAATTATCATAGGCAATTTTTGGTTTTCTAATATTGTCTCTCCATTCACCTAACACAAGCATTTGGCACAAGGCTGTTTGGACAATACCAAATCCATAATTGCATGCGATTACGCAGTCATTTGATAATCCTTTTAATACTTTCATCGGTACAGGTTTTACTTTACAGGTTATTTCGTTTTAATTTTTTTTTATCATGTGAGAACATGTTTTAGTTTGAGATTGTCATAGCCACAAAATGCGAAGACAACAAATTAGGGATTTATCGCTTTTGAGGTATTTATTTTTCGCTTTTGGAGTTATTAGAAAATGATGCAGAAGGTTGTCATAACTGGCTATTTATCGCCAACTATAGTTACAACTCGATTTTCAAATAATTCATTCTCTGAATTCTTAGTAATTGTCTTAAGTCATTAACTATTTTAAACCGGTTTGAAACAATATCGAAACTTTCCTATTACGCATGCGTCGATATTTAGAAATCTGTCTCAAAATCGGTCGAGATACAAATTTTTGTTTACCAGCTAGAAAAATTAAAAATGAAAGTTTCCAAATATTATCATATGTATAATGTGTGAGTGAGAGGGATAAAGAAGTCTTGTAATTGTTTCCAACTAGTTTAAACTGGTTAATGACTTAAAATAAATAATGACTTAAAAATAAAAAAGGTTTTGGAATGATGATTTGAAATTTGCGATCGTAGATTACATTTTGAAGATTGTAATACTTTTCAATACTGCTTATATGAAAAAGAAAAATGAAAAACTGATAATCTATCGGTACCTTTTTGAGGCGAAGCCTTTCAATTTATATGATAATTATTTAATACATTTAAAAAAAAGAGTATAATAAAATATTTACAATAACAATAGGGGACAAAATGCCTTAACTGAAAAAGATACGATTTTAGGTTGGGAATTTTAATTCTGGTTATTCTTTAAACAATTAATATTAATAAAATATTTATAATCAAAGCCTGATTAAGGCAGGGGCATATGTTGAAGTTGCCTCCGGGCCCCCACATCAGAAAGGGCCCCAATTCGAATAGATAGTTTATTTCCTTAATGGACTTTCTTTATTTACTGAAGTAGTAAAGCAGAAGGGGGCCCCAAAGAAGTTTTGTCCCGGGCCCCAACTAAAATAAGTCGGGCCCTGCTTATAATGTTAAATGAATACTCACACAAGATATAAAACGTTGCTTTTCCGCTAACTTAAAACGTAGAAATTCTATTTAAAAATCCTTATCTAAGATAATCTGCCATTGATCCACTTAGAAAAACGAGAAATAAGCGAAAATAATCATGCATTATGCTATGCATTATCTTAATTTAAAGAAAAAGAACAACTTATCTATTTCATTATCAACTTATCTCTGGAAAGGTCGATAAGAACACTTGTATTTAATGGCGCTCCGATAGGTGAGCACTATTTTTTAGCATGCTAATTTTGTAAGTCCAAAGTGCAATTCTCACCTGAGGTTGATAAAAACAATCGATAAATTGATGATTCAGATCACCGCCTTGAGTCTTTGTTGTCGACGTTTGGTGAGTAAAGGTCGAAGCCCGTGAATTCTTCATTAAAAAAAAGTTTCAAGTCTAGGTAAGTTCCAAATATAATTTATAAAACGTCCGTTACTCTATTTTGTACTTAGTATGACCGATGCCCCGTATTTTGTTCCTTTTTTAAAAAAATACAATAACATTTGAGCCAAATGTTATATTACTGTCAATGATTTGGCATTCAGGTTTCGAACCTTAGTTATTAAACGCAACTGAGTAACTTAGAATTTTTTTTTCTTTAAGGCATACTTTTTAGATGGAACCGTTTTCACAGATCATTAAGAGCTATTATTTTTTCAAATTTATTCTTTGAAAATAGTATGTAAAAAATCAATTGTTGAAGCAAGTTTGCATTTAAACATAAATGTTATTGGATCTGCTTCCAATAATGATTCCGCATCTACCAAATGTTAGGTGCTTCTCTTGCATAACTGCATCTAGTTGAATGTTTGTGAACCGAAAAGAGATGAAGGATATATATGTATCCCGTATAGATATTCCAAGAAGACGTTTACATGTCTTAATACATTAGCTGCTATGATTAACATTTGATATTAAGGCTATCGCTTAAATATACTCGAGATAGCATCAAATTAAATTGGGGGTTCAGCACACAAAGATGGGTGTAAGTAAAGGCAAATCAAGCGAGAGTCGATGCGTTAAGGATAGTTCAAACATAGAGAAATGAATCATTTTTGAAACAGCATAAAATAAAGAAGACAAACAGGTTTAAGTTAGATAATGTTAGAAAAGACTATTTTTTTAAAAAATTAATTCTTGGAACAGTTTGTTTTAAACCCATTGAATTTTATTTTCAAGCCAATTTTTGAGAAGTTAAAATAATTTTTCAATTCCTACTATTAATTCATACTCCCTATGTATTGTTAAAACTTTCAATCGCTAATAAAAAACTTTTTTATTCATCCATTCAAGTTCAAATACATTTTTTCAAACCTTTTAGTGAATGACATTCATGTAAATGCAAATTTTTGAAATATTAATTCTGTAATTAAATTTTACTATTTTAAATTGAGTTTTAAAAATTTGTAATGAAAACTGAAATCAACAGTTAGTAGCTCAGTCGGTAAATGCAAGGATTTCAGTCTTCTTGACGTGAAGAGGGAAAATGCGAGTTTCAATTCTTCCAAAAATCTTTTTTTTAAATAATTTTTTGAAAATCTTTGCTTTGCGCATACGTTGTATCCAAATGATTTTTCGAAAACTAATTAGCAGTTGTGGTTTAGTGGTTAGAATAAAGGATTTTTTCTCAAAAAATAAAATTGAAGAAATTACAAGCTTTAGTAGCCATTCTGATTTCTCTCCTTAAAATTCTTTGTCATCAATTGGTGGTCACCTCTCCTACCTCACCTTAAGATAGAGCTACGTGTGGCGAAGGACAATGGAAAATTGCGAGGAAATTCACTTTCTATTTTGCCACTTAATATTGTGAGTCTATCATATGTATAATACATATTTATATTAATTGTGATTATTTAATAAAATAACTAACATTTTCTTTGTTAACCTAAGTGCGAATTGCCTTAATTTTTTTTCTTTTATAAATAACTTGTTATATTTGCACTTATATACATTTTAACGCTATTGTACAACTTTAAATGCTATTTTCTCTAACTCTAACCTTTGGTTAAATTTCTTTTAAAAAATGTCACGGACTAAAATCTAATCCACAATTCTTATGCATATTTGGTGTAATAATTTCTGCAGTTCCAGAGCTAGAGTATAAATCTATTTAGTAATATTTTAGTTATTTTAATACTTCGCAATGTGAAAGCAATTGAAAATTCCATTTTATTTATCAGTCGAACCTTGATATATAAAAAGTGGATGAAAATAGTTTAATTTTTAGTTCAGAAACTAGAAATTTCTTAAGCTAGTTGCAAAGTCTTAAGCAAATCATCTGATATCACTTGCAAGAATTTTGCTTTTTTTTCTTTTTAATCTCTATTCTCGCATGAAGTCATTTTTTTTTTCAGTTTAAAAAACTTTTATTTATTTGGTTTCATAGACTTTTTTCAATCTTTTATATGCAAAAATTCAAAAATATAATTGTTTTAGATGTTTTTTCGAAAAATTCCTTCCAAATGTAGTACATATTACAAGAACAAACTTATAAGTCTTGAACATTTAAATATTACAAAGATTCGTTGTCAATGTTATATCCTTTCTGCCATCGTATCTGCCATGGTGTATGCCACTTGCAATGTTATTCATGCTATTATGCTGATTTGTTTTCTCATTTCTTGCATTCCGCCCTTCATAAATTTCCCCTTTTCTTTCACTTTGCCTGCACTTAAAGCGCAGTCTCCAGAATTCACCCTTAGATTTTGTGAATTCGTGTTCTATTGTAACCTAACTTGTTTCAGTAACGCTGACCTATTTTTTAAATTTTTTGTTGAGGCAGGCGTGTGATTCAGACGGTCGATTTAATCTTTCGTTGTCGGTCAAGTTCGTATCTTTTTCTTTTAATTGGAGTTTCCGAACCAGTTCAATGACGCTCTAACCTTCGACAGCAGATAAAGTTCTGGCTGCAACAATATTAACGTGTCCATATCGAGATTCCCAAAATTTATTTAGATCTCATGCATTAAAAACCTGAAATGGTAAACTTGCGTTCTGAAAATGTTCAAATTATAATAATCTCAAAGCAGTTGAGAAAAATCATAAATAAAGAATATTTGTTTATTTCATTATTCATTCCATTTTGTTTTATTTCATTATATTTATTAATAAGTTCCTCAATAGAAAAGAATTCTGGCTTAAATCTTATTAGAAAATCAATTTAGCGAAGAAAAACAAAATAAAATTAATTTTTAATAGTAAAAAAAAATTTGTCATTCAAATTAATGTTCTCCCTTTTTATCAGTTTAGGAATAGCAACAAATTTTAACAAAGAAAAAAAATAAGTTTTTCAGAAACTTGGCTCCAAATGTCATTTTCTTAATCCGATACCTAATTTCGGTAACCAAAACGTCTTTCCCGTTACATCATTCGATTAAGCGGTAACTATTTTCGTCGCCAGGTGTTTTCCAGCAACAACCTTGAGAAAAGTAGCGTAGCACCTGGAATCGGATGTCACGGCTATGGTTTAGCAGGGAGGGAACAATGAGTAATTTCGTTCATTCAACTGAATATCTTGAAATTTTTATGATGAATGTGGTAGTATAAATAGTAAACGTCAGCAACTATGTTTGTGTGTTAAATGATTAAAATAAATTGGAATTTTGAAAGTATATTTCTTCCTTCATACTGCAATAAAAGTGCTCCTATTTCCTCATTTCGAAATAAACCAAATAATGGATTATTTGAAATTAAACGAATTATCAATTCGATTAATTCAGTATAATTTTGAGATTGCAATAATCTAAAAATGATTCGGAAAATTAAGGACTGAAACATTAACTGGACTGAACGTGTGTGTGTGTGTGTGTGTGTGTGTGTGTGTGTGTGTGTGTGTGTGTCGCTCTACAAGAACACTGAACTTAGTTCTTCCTAATTAATCATACGCAAACTTTGGAAATAGTAATCTTGTTCAAATTTTCAATCGTTTTAGTAAAATGCTCATTATTCATCCCCCCCCCCAGTTTTAATACATTTTTTAAAACTTTTAGTGGATGACACTTGATGTTAATACAGTTTTTCCATATAGTAATTCATTAAATTTAATTCATTTTTAATGCTTTAAATAGTTTTAGCAGTTTTTAATGAAAATTGAAATCAACAGGCAGTAGTAACTTAATCGGTAAAATGCGAGGATTTCAGCATTTTTCACGCGAAAGTGAAAAGTGCGAGTTCGATTCTTGCGAAAATCAATAATTTTTTGATAAATTGTTCATATTGATTGTAATTTTTTAATAAAAGGTAAATAAAATAAATTCTTTGTTCACCTAAGTTACTATAAAAAATTATATGAACTGTTTATTCTATTGAAAATTAATCAAATTTTGAAATTGGCGTAGGTTAACTCCGGAACATATTATATAGTACTACGAATGATATTTTCTTAGAATTTGATTCCAGCCTTTTATCATAATCAAGTGAAAATCTCGGCAGTCATTGATTGTTATTCTAATTTGAAGATTCGTAGAAATGAACACAGTACCTAAATCTTGTCTGATAATGGAACAGTTTGAGTAACTTAACACACGATGATGCTATGTCAGGCTTTGACGTTTTACCAATTTGCCTTGCCAAATGTTTCTCTAATATCAATCGAAAATGAGAATTTTTGTTTCACGAATAGTTATATTCCTTTACTGAATTAAAAATCCATAGAACACCTGATATATTTATGAATTCCAACATTTAAAATATAAAAATGTAAATAATGATACTGTCTGTAAAGCAATTAAATAATTCTATGCCCGTTTAAAGCACATTAGACTAAAGAATAAGTAAAATAAATTACGTCTCAATTCAAATTTATACAAAGGAGATAACATGGTCATTTTTATGAAAATAATTGGATCAGCATAATTCGGAAAAATTATCTGATGTACATGTGAAATTCTTGTTATTGAAGATTATTAATAAATTGCTTTTGAAAAATATTTAATAATTTTCAATTCTTTGCAATTTTTTTTCAGCGAGATTTCCAAAACTTTCCAAAATATAATTCAAAATCAGCAATATTTGTCGAAAAAAAACCAAATTATTTTGATCAATTTATTTTCATCTATTTCTGAACAATTTGATAAATATCTAGATATAAATCGGGTTATAAGATCCGATATTTCATCTTCCGTTGATTCAATCTAAAGATAAGATAAATAACGGTCTTTACCTGGCACTAATTCTTAAAAATAAAAAAAAACCTATAGATAGTTGGTGATTGCACGTGACGAAGCAAATGATAAACACACTTTTCACAATTGGACGTTATCTCAGCCTGCATAAAAACAACGGTTTGAATCGGGCAGCACGTGCAGCGATGAGATAGGCATTTGATATATTTTGCCATTCAAAAGCACTAGAAGTTCCCCATTCAGTGCACCTGTTTATAATTTGATAGGATATCGCAGACGATTGTGTTGCTCTCTAGATACTGAAATAGCAAATTTTATCTCGAATTATCGATCGCCTTAAATATTTTTCACTCCCTTCTTATTTGTAAGAGATTTCTTTGTGAAATACCGGGGGGGGGGGGGGGGAATAGAAAATATTTCTCCTCTCATCTTATTTATTTCCACATACCCGTTTTTAATGTGTAGTCAAAACTGCATGTTTTTAGTTGCAGTTTGTGCATGCATTAAATTACTTTAAAATTATCTCAAATTGTATTTTATACTGTTCGTTATGTTTGATTTGTCTTTTCGTGATTTTAAACCTCTGGTCTATTTCTCGTGTTTTTTATATACATTTCACTTCCCACTATTGTTGTAAACATCAATCATAATATAAGTGAATGTACGTATATCATTTAAACTTAGTTGCTTAGGAGGTTAAGAACCATTGAGTTCAAGAACTCCGTCCACTCTTCCCTGCATCGGTCAATCCTAATTATTATCCTTTTTATTTTAATTAGACAGAAATTGTTTTTTTTTTAAATAGCATTGTCCTGTGCAAAGAATTATGCATTCATTAATTTTTCTGTGCTTTTTTTCACATTTTAAGGTTTTGCAAGCTATATTTTTTGAAAATTGCATTTTGAAATTGCCTTCCTGTATCATTCTTGATACAGAATTTGTTTAAAGCTTTCTACAAGGCGAACTGTTGGATACAAATTTACCAAATTTTGTTCGTAATTACATTTTAGCTAGCATGTTTCATTAAGAAAAGTTTTCGCTAAATCTTAAGTATAGTTTAATAAGAACATTTATTATAAGGTTACGATAATTTTAAACATAACACACAGTAACTATTTTTACTCTATTAAAAATAAATTTTCAATCATGCCAACACTATACCACCAATGCAATTTTTTTCTCCACTTTTAATAAAAATTTCAACAATTCATTTCATTGTTTTCATTCATTTTTCATGTACATTGCAATTATATTATCTATATTTTCATTTGAAATTTATCGTTACAATAATTGAAATTTTTTTAAATATAAAAACAAATTAATAAAATTTGAGCATGTCGAAGTAGAGGTTCGATCTCGAGTTTTTCTTAATTTTTTCCAGTTTTTAATTCCAACCATGGAATCCAAAATATTTTAAATGAAACAGACGATAATATACGTGTGAATAAATAGCTAAAATTTTCTTTTTTATAAAATGGCTACTGGACCTCCGAGGAAAGAATTTTCGTAAATAAGAGATGTTTTTGTGGATTTAAAGAGCAGCGAAAAAATTAAATTTGCGGCCAGTTCCAAATAGTAGATTGGATTCAAAAATTCTGTGCAAATTGTGGCAAAAGAAAGGCATACTGTGATCTTTGTATAATATTCGCGTTTTTAGATGTTGTATTCATGGGTACAATAAAAGTCTATATTCGATCTCAAAGAAGTTCTAAAATTCAAATATTCAATAAAAATTCGATGCCAAGTTTTTTAAATAATTATACTTTCTTTATACTTACTATGAGTAAAAGAATCAAGCAAATGCTTAGGAAATAAAACTTATATATATATATATAATTGAGATTTCTTATTGCAAGTTTAATTTCCCTTCTTCTGTGATATTTTGAATCCTCTTCAAAATGCTTTGTTTTCCCTTTTTATAGTAAAGGTAGCTTGAGATTTACATTTAGAATATATTCAAATATTCGTATAGAATGAATTCGAGTTTCCCTAAAAATTAGGCAAGTCCATATTAACACTTTCTACTCGGAAAAAATAATTCGATGCGTAAGTAAAATATTTCCTTGTGGTATATAGACTTGTTTATAGCTCGAAAAAATACATACCTACAATTGTTTAAATTAAATTTCCCCCCAAAAATTAATCTATATTTTCTTACCACTATGTAGGTATTTTTTAAAATAGATTAAAAATAAAACATTAAAAGATTGTATCATCAGTAATGCTGCTTGGGCTGAAACTTCCAGATGTAAAGGATTAAAATTAGCTCAGCTAATTGAATGCCGAATTCAAAAATATCTGCAACAGTCATTAAAGAGGAAATTAAAATCCTTTAGCAAGAAATCGGTATGAATCGACCTTATTGCTTTTTTATGGAAATTTTATAAGCGATACTTTCAAAATGCAAGTCACGATAGCGGTAAGTGTTTACTTTTCATGCACGTATATGCCTAAATTAAAAAATTTCCAATTTAAACTAGATATAAATCATAAGAATAAGATGTTTTGAAAATCTCATCGCTTCATTTAAGTTTTTTTTTTTTTTGTCATGTGAGAACATGCTGTTTCCGTTAGGGGTATTGTGAATAATTGAAAGTAAAAAATAGCTCAATTGCTTATTTCTAATCTTCCACATCCCGCTGAATGAGTTCCTATCGAAATTATCGCATATGAGGACAATGTTCTTAGCAATAAGTTCCTGTAGTGTATTTTACTGATGACAGTAAACTCAACTACTGTGTTGGATTTGATTTTGTTGTGTTTCAAGATGCCAAAATTAAACATTTTACGTTTAGATTTCTGGATGAGTGTAGTGTCTTCCAGGCAGAATTGTTGTGCTTCAGTGACTACCTCAAACGGACCTTGAACTACTGTACTGTGTCATCCAGGTTTCTTATTTCTACTGATTCTCTTTCTCCTTATTTTTTCTTATTAATATTTCTTCCTGCAACAGAACTGTGGTGTATTTTCAAATCATTCTTTGAGCTTAAAGCTGGAGTAATTACATTTTTTACATGTCCAAGCTTATTCTGGTATTTTAGGTAATGAAAGAGCCGATTGGTTTGCAAAGCAAACTACAAAGCTAAGCATCATTTATCCTGTGAGCATCCCCAAATCTCACATTCGCCATGAGAATCATAAAAAGACCATCCTCCTATGGAAGGAACTGTACCAGAATTCATCAGCTGCTTATTTAATTAAATTATTTTTATCCACAATTTCTCAAAGTATAAAGAATAAGGATTTCTTGATTGATTTTCACTTAACAAAATTTCTCATTGGCCACAGTAATTTCAAATATTTCAAGAAATTTGGATTATCGGACAATGATCTGGGCTCTTGCAGCGTGAGTGGGGTATATATATATATATAATATAATGTATGTATGTTTGTAGTACTGTAGTTGTAACACTGTACTTTGCAGTGCACAAGGCCTATCAAATTATTCATGTTTTTTAGGATATCCCAAATTTTTTGATATTTTCTGATGTGATTTACACTTTTGATAACAAGTATTATTCTTAAATTTAGGCCTTTTTATAGATAATTTATTCAATTCATAATTCCTAAAGTCTGTTATAAAAATGAGCTTAAGTAACTTCATGGTATATTTTTTTAATTAATGTTGTTTAATATAATTGAGAACAGTCTAATTAACTGCTTAAATATCTATGATAGCAAGATCCTCAAGCTTGTAGATTTTTTGTTTATCGAGAGAACAAGAGATAAAGCTTTATCCTGATAACCATTCTAGAGAAGCAACAGTATTATTATTGCATTTAACATTGGCAAAATAAATCCTACACATTTTTTTGATGTCTGCAGAAATTTCTGTCCAACAACAATTGTTATCTTACTAAATACTACTCTGATAACTCATACCAACATTTTCTCCTCTTCAACCATACAAACTTTCATCATGACAAATTCTGTATATATCATTCAATTCGAGCAAAAATTCCAAATTTTATTTCGAGGAAGTACTAACATCAATACAAATCAAAGTTCTCAAATGATTTCTCAATTCAAAAATAATAATTTTAACTTCAGGAATTGTTTTTAATTTTTGATAAACCTATTTATATCGAGAGATAAACAAACATCAACCTATTTCACATTTTTCCAGCTTAGCCAATTGTGTTTGGTAAACTTGGACAACAATCAGGATATTGGACTTTCTCCAGAGTGCCGTCGCTGTTTGAAAACTGATGAAATGCCCTTGGAACAAAATGCGAGCTAATCTAAAACTACGGTTAATTCCAATGTCGTAAACAATTACAAGAGAAGATGAATACGTCTGCACTCTTGGCAAAACAAAAACCCACCTGCTTAGGACTTATTATATCACTGCTACATCATTTGGACGCGGACCTTTTGAAACTACATTTATAAGGATTTTTTTTAATATCCACGAAGAATTGATTTTATTCATTAGTTAAAATGTTGCAACTTTTCAAAATTTTCTTTTTATAATATCTTTTGATTGTATATATGAAGTATTGTTAAAAGATTTTCAAATTAATATATTACGAAGCTATAATGGCACATTGCAAATATTTCGTCCCTTCCCCTTTTACAAAAAAACTGCAAAATACATAATTTTTGTGATGTCAACATTCGATAAATTTCTTTTCCTGTGCGTATTATAATTAACAATACTGAAGGATAACTTTCTATTGATATTGTACATGCCGTAGTAACTCAAAATACGTAATAATATTGTTCGTTATAAGCACGATGCTTCACGATGGCATTCGGAATCTCGTAAAAATTTTTGGAGATATCGTAAAATCATGAAAAAATGTTATTGTTGGGTAATGGGTGCTAATATGCCCTTATTAGTACAACATATTATTAGTACAAGATATTGTACGACATATTTAAGATATTGTTCCGATATTCTGAATGCCGGACAATGTATTGTAGCAATGCTGTTGGGCCAATTTGTTCTAATTGGGATGGTTTTGATCTATATTACTGAGATGGCTGTTGCGTTTCGCAGGCATAAGACCCTGGCTGGTCTAAAAAAATATCTTCTAAATACATATTGATGTTCAACGGACCGCGACTGTACAGTATAGTGTGGGGCTAGGATCTCAAAACAAGTTTCTGTCTGTCCCAGGTAGCACATCCTGTAGAATATTGTGCAATATTATATGATATTACACAATATTATACAATATTGCGAATATTGATCAATATTGTACAATATTTGTGTGCTACTAGGGGTAACAGCTCATTCTATCAAAATACCTCACTTATTATGCTGCAGGCGTTTTTCTAAAGTGCTTCCAAGTAACTTTCTGAATTCGAACACATGCATGCTGCAGAAGCAATCCAGTATCGAGGGACAGGCCTTGTTTCTAATGCATTAATAAACATTCCTAAAATGCATTTTCAACCATAAACATCTGGAAATTACAATCCTAAGAAAACAAAATATTTTCGGAAAGGGCCACTTACACAAATTCGATTTTTTTATGTCAATGACTTTTAAGAAAATTTTAGAACCATTCCTCCGAGTATATAAGTAGTTTCTGTGTAATCTTTTAGTTCAACTTGGATCATTTTGCAATAAATAGATCTTACATACATCTTTTTTCTAGCGTTATCTGTCAAGATAGAAAACATTTTAACAAACAGAGTATTTCTTGAATGACTATAAGCAGAAAAACGATTAATCGCACAATGCTACATTACACTCCGAATTACTTAATGGCCTACTCACAGATTAAGGGCCACAATTGCCTAGTAGTCAGTCGGGAAATGAGAAGCAAATTCATTTTAATAATTGAAAGATTTCGATTTCAAATATTCGAGTCTTGAAGCTTTCAAAAGAAACAGTTGCCTCGTTGTATATCAGCACACTGTACCAAGGCCGTTTGAAAAAGAATGTTTCAAATTAAAATGTTACCACGGCTTAATTTCAAGACATGAACTAACATGAAATAAGCAAACAATATCTAAATAAATGAAATAACCGAAAAGAATTTGCTTTCAGTGCAGCATCAGTATCTAAAACTGTAGTGGACGAGAGTACATTTAATTCTGCAGATATAAAAATGTTTGGCATTGACAAAAAATAAATACGATAGAGCCATCAATACTTTTCATCATTAGATCATTATTTTTTTTCTGTAAAGTGACAGCTAATTACATAATGTGACAATTTTCTTTCACTTTTTTTTCTAGAAGCTGCACGACCTTCAGCGCCATCTGATGAGAAACCTCTGACGTCACCGGTGAGTAACAGACCTTCATTACTGTTATTGTACAGTGATTGGACCTGCAAAGAGGTGTGCGGTGTGCCAAATCACTCAAACAATAATCGCGATAACAGACGTATTTACAAAACGAAACCAAGGAAAAGGGATTTCGTGGTCTGTCTTTGCGCTCATTTAAATCTGTCATGGATACTTCCCATATCTATTTATTAAAATTACTGTACATATTTTATTCCTGACTATTAAAGAATTTGCAGAATCGCTAGATTCCATGCATATTTCTAAAAATTTGTTACCTATGACGGCGTATCATTCTGCAGGTAATTTTATTACTTAAATTTTTTTGTATTTATTCTTAAAACGCTTTCAGCAGTGTAACTTTTTTTTTAAAATTCGATCTACGTTCTGTATTCCATTTAGTAGTTTTCTTTTTTAAAAAAAGAAATAAAAACATGAGTGTGAACTTAAAAGTCGATGACATTTCATCTAGATAGTTTTTTTTCAAATATTCTTGTTTATAAAATTTTATTTTTGCTTCATTCATTATTGAATTTACTATCAGATATATTTTATTCGAACTTTCCTTTTTTTAGAAACCCATATAAAGATTTGTTTTTACCTACAAGGCAATTCAAAAAATTTGAACCACTACATTAAGAAAAATATTTGGATTTTAAAGTATTCTTAAAATTATTTCATTTGATGAAATAATTATACTGGCATTTCTTTTGACTTTAAAGATTACTAATTGTTCTAAATATAAATTTGCTTAGTATTTAAATATTTTTACTGAGGTACAAAAAAATTAGTTAAATTTGTAGTTGGAATAGGAATTTATTTCAAGTTAATGTTTTCTTTTTGTTCAATATAATATATAATGTTAAGAATGCATGATGTTTAAAATGTATCATCAAAAATAATCATTATAAAATCAGTGCTTCTTATTTTTTTTTAATTGAATGGAAATTAATGATGAATTTTAAGATACTTTATAATTCTCCTGTTGAAGCTGAGTTTGGGTAGTATATATTTTTTGCTTGGAATGATATGTGAAAATAAAGGATTTAAGTTAGATTTTCAGTGTTCTTAAAAAAAGTTAATCTATTTGTTCTAAAAAAATTTATACACATAATCACTCAAATTATTTTTGTCATATCTTAATCTTGTTTTTTGCTTTACATTTTGTTTTTGTTGAAGATGAGCTGGGATTGGTTATATGAATAAAACTATTGGATATTTTGCTTCAAAACAATACATGTATGGTGTCTGTTCTGTTTAAAATATGTTGAAATAAAGTTATCTAAATTTGCAAAGTTCAAAACTCTTTAACACTTTTAATTATTTTGTTCTGCACTATAAATAAATATCTTGTAATATGTTAATCACATATTTTTGCTAATACTTTCCATAAACATATATAAACATAAAATGCAAGTTATTGGATTTCTTGTGATAGAATAATTCAAAATTTTCCTAGTTGATTGATTTACTGCTGTGCAATGAAAATTTTAATATTGAACTTGCTATGTTATAAAAATATGATTTAAGATTTTTTATTCTATATACTTACAGATAATGCTTTTTTAAAGACTGATTTTCTATAATTTCTATAGCATATTTCATAAATTATGTCAAAACATAATTATAATCAAGTAGGTAAAGCATTAATTCCACCTCTACCTTATCATAAGCAATATTCTTAGTTTCTTGAAATTATATTTAATAAACATGAGTTAATATTTCAAAAAGATTTGAGTTTTATAGGATTTATGTTTATTATTTTAGTTTTTTTAAGGTAAAATAAAGGATTGAAATAATTTGTTTTCTTTGTAAACCAATTACAAATATTAAATTTCATAACAATAAATTGTAAGTCCCTTACAAAATATTGGTACTTTTTTGCTAGCCTGACACAAGCTAAAATTCGGCAGGATTCTATATTATTTGGCAACTTTTTGCTTTAAAACCACTGTAAGAGATTGTGCGGAATTCTATATTTGGTGATTATTGGCTTGTGTCTAACAAGAAATGTACTAAAATGTTTGCCTTTATTTATTTATTTTTGAAAATTTTTATATAATACATAGTGATAGTTTAGCTGTTTTATTATGTCATTTAGAACCTTTATTATTATTATTATTATTAGTTATGAAATGGAAATTGTATTTTAAAAATAAATTTCATGTAGTTTCAAAATATTCCATTTTTAGTGTTAGAATTATTTTTTGATTTGATTAGGCGATTGGTATTTATTCCAGTCATGAAGCTTAATATGTTTTATTTTAATTTTTGAATCAAAATTGATCCCAGATTAGATAATTGAATATGAAATGGATAGGGGGAATAGCAATATGAAAATTATAAATCCTTGGAAAAGTTCACATGAAAGATTTATGTTTATTTAATATTAGATCATTTAAAAATATGTAGCCATAAATCAATAAAAGTTTAGTTGGTAATAGATACATATTACTTCTGATTTAACAATGAGTTGTCCTATATTTAGGCTATTTTAATATCAAACTTTCTTTTTAAATATTCTATTTAGGTAGTTAATGTACATTATATAATAAATACCTTCCTTGCTTATTTGAATCGATAAAAATAAGAACTAAGAATTTCCTGTTGTATAGATTTTGATACAGGTATTAAACTTTAATTGCCTAATTCCTACATTTACTTTTTTCTATAGTAAATAATTAAATATTATACTAAAAATTGTTATTGATAACTTTATTATAAAATATAGAATTAAAAAGTTGTAAAAATTGCATTTTTTCTTAATTGCTGCATTTTAAAAATATAAAATGATGCAAAATAGGAGGGGAAAAAACCTAACTTGGAGGATTTTTTAAAAAGTATTGTATTTTCAATACTTTTTTGGAAATACATTATATCTAAGTTTGGTCAATGTTTTAGATTGACTTTTATAATACTGTGAAGTCTTGTTTTATATATGGGAACAAACCAGTTTCCTTTAAAAGTTTTTTAATATAACTTTTACATTCAATCTTTATGCATTCAATATACTAAATTTTGCTGTTAAATCTAAGCATCATATGGTGTTTTGGTAAATCATTTAATTGAATCAGTGTAATTGTATTGATAAATCATACTATTGTATTTTAGTTATGTAGATAAGATTAACATCTGCTCTTAGATTGTTCAATATGATTATGTTATGTTATCATAAAATATTTTATTGCTAGTGGTTTCTGCTTTTATGTAAAAATATTGCTATGTGTCATGATATTTTGATTTAAATCATTACAATTTCCATTTCAAAATGGCTTTATTTATGCTTCATAATTTTTATATATTTTTAAACTGCATCATTTTGTGATAGGTGGATAATCTTTCATGCAGCATTGGCTCAGAACCTGGAACAAACAGTGCCAATAACAATATGCCTAACTGGCTTCAAAGAAAACCATCTGCTATTCAAGAACAACCATTAGTGTCCAAATATGGTGATCAATTTGATACATATCCTGATGATGCTGCAGAGAAGGATAACAGAAAGTTAAGTAATCAAACAGATGGACCAAAAGATGAGCAGCCAGAATCGTGTTTCGACAAGAATTTCTCCTTGTACAAAGGACTGTTTTATTCATCTATGTCTAGTGTCTTCTTTTCCCTCTCTTCTGTCATTGTGAAATACGTAAAAGATATCAGTCCAGGTGAATTAGCTGTTTTGAGGTTTGTGGGTATCTTAATATTCACACTCCCTCTTGTGATATATAGCAGAGAAGCACCGTTTGGGCCAAGACCAATTAGACATTTACTAATATTTAGGGGCTTGGTTGGTGCAACCAGTTTGTTTCTTAGATTCGTTGCTTTTCAAAATCTCCCCATTGCAGATGCATCTGTCATTATCTTCAGCATTCCAGTTTTTGTTGCTGTTCTAGCCAGGATTTTTTTAAAGGAGCCATGTGGATTTTTTCATGCATTTACTGTACTTTTAACCCTTCTTGGAATAGTACTAATCACAAAATTGCCTCTTATACTAGCAGATGAAATAGCTAAATACAGCAAAAGTCACTTCTTTGGTGTAGGAGCAGCATTAGGGTCAACACTTTTCGGTGCCAGTGTGTATGTAGTCATTCGAAAAATGACAGCTGTTCATCACTCGGTTATTATGTTTAATTTTGGTTGGGTTGCGATCATAGAGACTGTGTGTCTCACTTTTCTCACTGGGGAATTTGTTGCTCCCACCTGTGGATTAGAACAGTGGCTAGTCATTTTGCTAGGTATATTCAGTTTTTGTGGTCAGATGCTTCTCACCATGGCTCTGAAGACAGAACATGCAAGTCCAGTGGCCATTGTCCGTGCTGCAACTGATATTGTGTTGGCGTTCTTCTGGCAAATATGGTTTTTCAATGAGATTCCCGATGCTTACAGTATCTCTGGTGCTGTACTGGTGAGCTCTTGTGTAGTGTTGATAAGCATTCGGAAGTGGGTAATGACTCTGCCTGAACATTCATCCATTAGAAAAAGGGCTTATTTGTTAACTATTTAATATTTTTTATGAATATAAATTAACTAAATTCCTTATGCAGAACAATATTTTGACCTGCAGATAGGCATGGATGAATGTGAATTCAAAAGTCGTTACCTGATAATTTAATACATTCAGTGAAGAAAAAATATTCATAATTGAAATTTTTATTATTCAGTTTCTTTTCCTTGTCAAGAATTTTTAACTTAATATTGCTAACAGATTTGAATAACAGTTTTAACATTTGTATATTTATTTAAAGATTAGGTAACATCAAATCGTTTTAAGTCATCTAGTCTATTTATTTTCATAGTAATTCATTTTAATTGCTTTTAATACATACATTTCAATTTTTTTGTAGTAAAAGCTATTTCAAATTCAGGGTTATGCATTATAATACTCAATTAAATTGGAGAACAAATATTCTTAATTGCCTTTATCAATTCTGTAGCAGACAATTTATTAAAAAATTAAATATAATTAAATTTTTAGAGAAGATTAGATATTTAATTTTTGAGAATGTTTCATTAGAAGGAAATATCCTGAATTTCATTTGTTTTAAAGAACATTTAAATAGTGGGAATATTATACTTAAAGGGTTCCTAAATTTGAATTAGAATCTAGAAAAGAAGTCTTGTGATATATAAAGTAAAAAGTTGTGAATTCTGAAAATGCTGTCTACTTATAAAGGAAATAAGATACTGTATTCTTAATGTTTTGATGTTGAGTTTTATGAGAGAAAGTATAGTTATGGTTATCAGTTGTTATGAAAATATTTTTTACAGATAATGTGCTGTATATATACTTTATTTTTAAAAAATGAATGTTTGTTAGTTTCTTTGTATTTGTTGTTTTATTTAATATTTTTAAATTAGTTTTTATGTATTATTTTAGATTATATAAAATATTTTGAATTTTTGAAACAGCCGACAGTTTTTCAAAATATGCTGTGCAGTTTTCCTTCATAAGATTTTCATCCTGTAGTATAAATCTTATAGTTTCTAAAAACTTAAATAATTTTCAATTATTAAAATGCATACATTGCTGGAATCTTTTTCTTTTGTAAAATGCTATCAAAAATTTATCCAAATTTTTATGAAGTTGTCAATTAAGAATGTACTTTAGCACAGTCTTAAATTATTACTTAATCTAATGATTTTTGTGAACTATGAACAGGGAAGACTACAGTCTGTGATATTTAGTTGAATGTGTGAATTATTTTGAGTACTGTTGCTTTCTCTTTTTGAGAAGTAAAATTATTGGTATTAATGAAATGTTTTGTATCAAATTGTCAGCATAAAATCTGCTGTGAGGAAAGATAAATAAAAACCTGTGATAGTATAATTTTGTTGCCTTTTTTTTCTTCCTTATTTTAATTCTGATTTTCTAAAAGCCACAGTAAGCTGCTATCATTTGTTTCCGCGATTTATTTTTTAAAAAATATGCTTCATGTGATTACTTAGCAGCATTATATCTGAAGCCAAACTGTCTTTTCATCAAAATTTTTAAAGAAAATATAAAAATGCACGAAATAAACCACGCCTATTTCTATACGCTATACATAAAAAAAAGGTTACAAAAGGCATGTGTATGCTGTCTCGCATAAATTATTACGAATGAAGTCACTGAAAATTGTTTTAATTCTCTTACGTAAGTTAATGTTGGAATCGTATCTTGGTTATTCTATGCAAACTGGGACTTCATTATGATAAATCAATTTAAATTGTTCAATCATATTTTTGCATATAAATAATTCATTTTGTATTTGTATCCATTGTTTAAATCCGAGGAACGAGTATTCTGAAATGAGAAGTCTCAGACTAAAAACACGAATCGTTAATGCAAATTAATGGAGGAATCTATGAATTGTTTTATTATTTCTTTTCGCACATCTTCATCCAATTCTATCGAAAAACCACCGTGTGCATGGATTTATATTTCTACACTGCAGTTTCAAAATTTGGGAAAGGATAGTTTCTGCTCGTTAAATTATCGTAGATTAAAATGACGTTCATCTCAATATTGTCTTTCACTAGCTACAAAATTGAAAATGTAAGGAATTGTGAAGCATAACTTGCCGGTCGCTTAATTCGAGAATTGTAAGTTTCATGATTATGTTGTGTTGTTTTGTTTTAGTAAAAGAATGAATGTAGCTTTAAATCTTTGTTCCGTTTAAGTATTTAGGGTAGCTATCCATTAATCTTATGGAGTATCAAATTCTTCGTCTTAATACGTGGGATATAACTTTGTTGTTGTTGAGCCAATAATAATTCCATTTTTTATTATTATTAAAATTTATTTTTGACATACTTAATGTAGATTTTATTCTAGATTTTGAGAATCTGATAGAAAAGATGGAAATTGGGGTTCCATCTAGAGTATTACCTTCCGATTACAATTCGAATTTGAAAGTTAGATCGTAATAATTCTCGATATAGTTTTGGAACAGGATTTGAAATCAAATGCAGTAGATCATCCGGAACTTTCACACGTCATTACTCCTAACAAACGATGTGAAATTCCTGTCAAAAATCTCGCCTGTCGCTGTTTCTGAAAAGACCAAGAAAAATGTTAATTACCTAATGGTTCTTTTTTAAATTAAAAAAAAATCTTTCTAGTTGATTGTTTAAAAACAAAACTTCAGATATTTTAAGTCTTCGTTTATGAGTCGTTAAAATTTTAATTAACTGACTTCCCCCCTCCCTTCCTAATTCTTTGCATCGAATGTCTTCTCTTGGTCTCATTTAAGACGGTGCATCATTTTAGCATTTTATTATGTCAGATCATGATGTTGTTTTGGGGATGAAGTTTTTTGGCGTCAACAAAAAATCCGTTGGCGAAAAATAAAAATGTTATCTTCACAAGCATCTCAAAAAATCGGCTTTAATAATGTGTTGCCATGGCATTTACAAAAGCTCTAATTTTAAAAAAAAGGTGGTTACTAGAGCAAATAAAACTTTAAAAAAGATCATTTTGAGCACGTGATTATATGAAATGAAATAAAAGAAATGTTTAAACAATAAATGCAAGACAGTTTTTATCGTTTGCAATACTAAAGTGACTCATTCAATGAAACAATTAAAATGAATAAAATGAAGTTTTTCTGGAATTTAACTCGCAGGAACACGTGGTACTTCATCGTTCAAGAAATGATGTTCTGACATGATACATAGAAATATGAATAGCAAATTTTATTTTAATCTTTATTATTTTTTTTTTTAATTTTAGTTTTTAAAAATTCCCTACAGATTGTTAAAAGGATTTAGATTCCTTTTTCAGAGAAATTCAACTTAAAACTGTTGCATATATTTATTTTTTGGTAAAATTAACAGATTCATGCATTAAGTGAATAAATATGTATCGAATTATCTTTCCGATTGCAAAGGGTTAAGAATACTGAATGTGATTAACACGTTTGTCCTTTAGTTTAAATTCTAATGATAAAACTTACTTAGAATTGAAATTTGCAAGAAGCAGAGTACCTTAAATTCTTATATTTTTATTAAAATGCATTTATAAAATCCTATGAACTAACAAATACTGAGTAGAAAAAAATAATGGTTTTGACTGAATCCAGTTTTTAAAATGGGACAGTTTTTTTTAGCTACCGAATCGAACAGCAAATGAAATTTCTATTCTTCCAGAGGTGAATTTTTAGCAACGGTTTAGCATTGTCCACTTTCTTTTGAAACAATCAATATTCCATTAAGTAGCAAAATCGTTGGCAGTACTCCAGGTACGTGAGTCAGGGTTTTGGTTCCATTTCTTTTCCTGACAGTTTGCAATATATTCCAAAACACTTGACCTATCTTTAGCGATTTGTTTGGCGTAAAGAGTAAAGGGCTTTTTCGAAATTCGTTTCTATTTCGAATACACTTCCAAACACCTAAAAAATACAATTTTCTTATTGAAATTGATTACATGAAATTACTTTACTAAATATTTTTTACTTATTCATAGCATGAAATCAAGGTCAATCAATTTTATTTCGTAATTAAGTTTTTCTCCTTTTCCTAGGATATTTAGTTTTCCTTTAAATTAAAAATTATTCAGAATAGAGAAGAAAAAAAAACTTGTTAAATATAACTTTAGAACAATGTTTTTTTTTTTTTTTTTACTTTATTAAATTGTTAGAGTAAAAAAATGTAATTTAATCTTATGTATTTTTTTTTTTGAAAGATTTGTTTCTGAAAAGAATAAGTAAATCTTGTTTGAAATTGTGTAAATTGTCTCTACAATAGATTTATTTCCGTTGTTAGAAATGTGCAAAATGGATTTCAATTTGTGTTGATTCATATCGGAAAATACTGCCGCTCTAAAATGAATATTTTTGTAAATCTTTTGAAACGTATTTGTATCTGCGTGGTTTTATATCAGTAAAGGAAATGTAGCCATTAGAAAATGAATAGTTCCGCAAGAATGTCTGAAATGAGCTAAATTCTTCGCCGTGCAAACGATCCTTTTATTGAGGATTATCGAGCATAGCAATTTTGGAGCTTATGTATATTAAATTTTCAGCCTCGTCTCGTCGATTTGCGAAATACTCGTTAAATGCGTGTTTGCATTTAATGTTAAGCGTAATGCAATAACAGTGATAAGAGATTTCGAATGAAAATAATTTGATATTCAGTACACATTTCATATTTTTATTTGTAAGAGTTTGTTATAAATCACATTTCAAGGATAATAACTTTTGCTTTAAAATTTGATTTTCCCCTTTTCTATTGAACGCTTAAAATAAAAGATTTTTCCACCATAAATATATTATTATAACCGTAAAATTGCGTTCCGAATGGGGTTTTATTTAAATTTTCATTCCCATTTATACGAAACTCATTCATTTAAAATTCTAGAATAGCGTATTTCGTTACGTTATCTAATTTTGGATTTTAAAACAAGGAAGTTTAAATAGCGGCACGCTTACTATAAATATATTAATTATTTTGAGATGATATGTAAACAATTTGTGATTTTTCTATTCAAGTTCAAAAATATTTATGAAGGAATAAATATTGAGACTAATGAATAGTTTCAGATATTCGAAGAAAAATCGTTTGCACGAGCGATTCATTCATTTATTTATTTTGGCAACTTCCTTTACGTTGATATCTTTGGCAAAAACAGATGTTATTAATTTCGTCTGATAGAATGCGTTTTATTTTTCTTTGTAAATATTTCTTTTTGCTTGTCTTTTCTCTCATAGCTGTTAACAAGAGAAT
>JAOUZG010034401.1:507857-518177 GCA_026289955.1 Argiope argentata | reverse complement strand
AACAAGAGAATCTGAATTGCAAATATAAAAATACTGAAATTAAGTATTTTTGGGGCTCTGCATTTTCTCTTATTTTTAATTAACTTTCTATAAATATATCGGTAATTTAAGACATTTGTTTCGGTGTGATCATGAAAAAAGTAAAGAATTTAATAGATATTTTCCTTTTATATTTGAGTATTGAAGTAAACTTTTTAATTAAAAATTAGTTTTATCCCAATACTTGAATAAACAAATTGATTTTTTTTTAAAAAAATTTGGGTTTGTTTTTTTACACTTATTGATATAAAAATTAAATAGATTCTGTGCAACTTCGCATTAATTGCAGGAATTTATATTCGAAATACTTTGTCAAAAAATTAACATATATTTGTAGAATAAAACCTGGTGATGCTTTCCTTCAGTAATAATGTAAAGAATGATGGATACATTTTTGAAAAAATGGCGAGTTAATTACTTTTTAGTCTGAATTAATACTTCGTAGTAGCGTTTATTTAAAGCCTTCTATCTTAAAAATCAAACTAACCAAGGTTTACTGGAACATGTCCAATAAACGTTAATTGTTCGCAAACTATTGATTCAGAACCCGATTTAACATAACAATTTTAGTCGCGCCTAATTTGATTGAAGTTCTTGTTTATAAGTAATTTTTATCAAATTACAGTGGGATTATAAAACGTTTATCTGTTATATGACCCCAAAGCGGGTATGTTGTGCTAGGGAACAGAACAATAATTATTTCTTTGGAAATGTGATAATCACAATAAAAAAATTAATTTTGAATGGGATTTTTAATTAAACAGTGAAAACCGTTGACAGACAAAAAGAAAACAAATTGGAAAACTATGTTCTTCATTAACATATGAATTCTTTTCCATTTGTGCTTTCTGCTTAACCACTTGACATACGAATTTATTTAACTTCCTAATTAGATTATGCACCCATTCTTGAATATTTATTATTTTAATTCCAATAATAATGTAACGAGTTTTAAGATATTGAAGAGTTTTTAAGTGATTCTGGCATTTTAATACACTGAATACTTTCGCTTAATTGCAGGTTTAAAATTAATAATTCAACAATTCGATGCGCGTGTCAGAGACGTCATTGTATGTGAAGTGGTTTACAAGCGAATTCTTTCAAAAAAAAAAAAAAAAACGAAGAAAATTCAAAGATAAACCGATTCCAAATCGGAAATAAGACATTGTCAGAACTTTAAAAGAAGAAATTGGCATTGGGATGCGAGTACTGTGTCTTGTTTCCTTGCCCTTTGGTTTCAACAACATGCTTTTTATAATTAAATTGCATTTTGAAATAATGTCTAGTACCTTTAATACAGAATCATTGTCTACCATAGAAACCGCTGCTCTTGGCAATTTACCGTGTAAAAAAAATCTGTTACAGCGAAGTCTAACTTTAGTGCAAGCTATACAAATTGGAAGATACTGTTTACGCATGAGATCGATCTCATCTTAGATGATTATTTATCGCTTTTAACCCTTTGCGGTCCGATGTCGAGTAAGATTCGTCATTCGAGACTGTGCATCATTTTGACGTTTTATTTATTTATTTTTCGAATTTAATTGTTAAAAACGTCTACATAGTGGTTAAGAGATGTAGATTCATTTTTCAAAGAAATTCAACTTAAAAGAATTATGTATAGTTATTTTTCGTAGCAATAAACAAATGTTTGTATTAGGTGAATAATTTTGCATCTAATTATTTTTCGGACTGCAAAGAAATATGATATGATAATCGCTTTGCCAATGATTTGTTGTTGAAGCTTCATAAGCCAGATATCCTCAGTATACAAGTAATTACTTTTGTCTAGTGGCTGTGTTACCCGACTACAAACCCTAACTTTGAGAGTTCGGTCCTCAATAAGCATTCACTCACAGATTTAAGCTTGCGTGGGCGTACTTGTACATTCTGTTTTTCACGTTCAGCGTGCTCAAATACTCTAAACATATGTTCACCAACTATGTTTGCTAATGAATTCTTCGTCAGATTGACGCTGACAAAACATTGCTTTTTCTTTACGTATTCTATGGACAGTTAGAATGTATGCACATTTTAACTGTAATGATTGTAAGTACACATGTACAGTTATCATTCAACATTAATTCGGAAAACTGTCTATCTGAGCAGATTCAAATTGTCATGGTGTGGTCACAACTCCTTCACTTGTGACTTAGTGTTGCAGGATAGCACACGTCTCCTTGGTCGTTATATTTTTTGAAGAGATTACTGAACAAGACTTATGAATGTGCTGGTTAACGAGAGCTCGCCACTATTAGATATTGACTAATGACGTTAAATGGGTTCATTAGTAAAATGGATCTGCTCTTTTGCCAAGTGTTAATTATGTTGTGGCGCTAGACTCATAAGTCAGATAACATCTACGATACTAAAGTCGACTTTTGGTATTGTGGTCATGTTACTCGGTTACTGGCCTTAGCATCGCAAGTTCATATTGCGACCTTCATCTGCCACACTGTCATCAAAGTGTTGTTGTTCTCGTGTTCCGCTTTGCAACGGAAGAAGGAGTGATTTAGCTTCTGAAGGTATGGACCCCTGAGCACCCGAGGACAGGTGTCTCACTTCTAGTTCACACACGTCACAAGTCCTTTTTACAGGGCGGACTTCATGCATTCACACCTCGATCTTCTCTGACCCAGTACCCCCAGTGGTATGACTCTTGGCATGGAAGTTTTTGTGACTACAATAGATTTAACGTGCGTCAGCCACCGCACACGGATAATCTTCGGCTGGCAGGTTCGAACTCGCAGCCCATATTAATGCAACGCCCTACCAACTAGGCTATCCCGGCCCCTAAAATTAAACACGTTTTCTATGACCCGAACCAAAGTGGTGAAATAATATACAACCCTTTTATGTTCTCGTGGCCGTGAAAATCAACCTCATCGCACTTCATAGTATTTCTAGTTTCAGTGAGGCCGCAAAACATGACTGATTTAAAAAATGGTATTCAATATGCAATTTAGTGGATTCTTCACGCAGTATGCTGTATTATAAATCATTGGTCTCGTGCAAAAACTATTGCCTAACAACATTGTTGTGATGCGTATGACCAGCATTTAGAATATTGCACAACATCGTGGTGATATCGTGCAATATCTTGTGCCAATAGAAAAGTGCCGTCGAGTGTGAGGTTGGCAACACTGAAAATTATGAAACACGAAAATATTTACTTTTCTATTTCTACTCTTCTGCGACTGTTTTCGTTTTCTTTTCGATACTGTTTTTTCGCGTTAAAAATATCTCTGCTTTTTACTTTACTTTTATTTACTGTGAATATCATTTGGAAAGAAGTAGCTGCTGGTATTCAAATTTTCAAAAGATTTCAAAATTTTTGTCATTTTAACGATATCTGATACTATTGCCATTCTCATTATTTTTGATATATTTTATGCAATATTTGCGGTACAAATTTAGAAGGGCGTCATACGAAAGTGAAATATGCTATGTCATTTAATCCTTTGCACTCGTGTGTCTCAACGTATGCGTCATCAAATCGTATGTGTCATATTAAATTCGAGTGCAAAGGGATATCATAATTACTTTTTTTTCAACCAGCACCACTTATTTAAAAATAACATTTCATTTTGTTGTTGTCTTTATTTTTGTTCTTTTTCAGTAATCAGTTATATCCCCCCTTTCGACAAATAGCGCATGTTTTCTGAAGTGTTAACATTTGGATAATATTTGAATGCAAATGTTATACTACTTGTAAAAATGATTTAATTAGTCGTTTATTGGATCAATATACATAACTCGATACTTATTGTACTAAAAGAGATTTTTAGACCCTGTTAATATATTATATAAGAAAAAATTCTTTTCTACATTCTAATAACATAGAAATGCTGTGTATATGTTTTTAAATTATTATACAACGTCCGATATCTACTTGGGTATAAAAAGAGTTCTCATAAAATAAAACCTACTATCTTAAAATCGCATATACCTTTAATTAAATAGCTGTTCTTTAACTTTTGTATTAAATTTTCATGAATGCAGAGTTTCAAAATTTACATCCAAATGCGATAGTGTAAGGTCTAAATCTATTATTCAACTACATCTGAATAGTAAGGTATACAGGGATGATTTAAATGAAATTCATGATATACTCAGAAACTTGCAGCTCCGAATGAATCTGAATGAAAAATCATACATTTGTTATTTAAACCATGCGGTAGAGGTATCTATCCAAACAATAACGAAATTTTGCTAAATGGTGGCAGTGTAATAAAATAAAAATGAAACATAATGTTCAAAAATAAAAATTACAGAAAATTTTATTTATTTACACACCTGTATACTCGATGTGCATATAGCCTTATCGGTCAACTATATGACTGATAAGGTAACCACCACATTATCCACGGCCGCATGTAAAGTTTAAATACAAATTAAACATTTCGATCGATACTACCTGTTAAATCCACTTTATTAGTTAGATGTCCTTGATAAACTCGGTCCCTTAGAAAATCCCGCAACCAGAAGCCTCAAGGGTTCAGATTTGGTGACCTTTTTGGCCAGGCATGGTGTAAAAGTACGCGAGATAGCAAATTCGTCAGGGAAATGATCACCTTCTTTACACATCTTACCGTATGAGCCTTGTACTAACATTATAGTGGCTTTACTTTTTTATAGGAACAAAATGATCTTCTATCCCTAGTAGCACACAAATATTGTACAATATTGTTTAATATCATATAATATCGCACAATATTGTACAATATTATACAACAGGATGTGCTACCAGGGATATCGGTCACTAGTGACTGTAAGCCTAATGAACCCGTTCATTGTGAATTTTTTGAAGTACGGACCAAAAATGAAACTCATCCTGAATCCACACCATGTTATGACGTAATGGAAAATGCAGAGGCTGTTGTGGCTCAATAGAGATTGGTGAAGCCCCCATATGTGGCAGTTCTTGAATAGAATTCTTCGTTATAAATTCTCTTCTTCTTGAATAGAATTAGAAATAGAATTCTTCAAAGAATTGCCCCATATGTGGCAATTCTTTGTTCACAGCACTTTCAAAGTGAAATTGAGCTTGATCTGTTCAAAAGATATGAACTAACCAGTACTCATCCACTTGCATTCTAGTTAGAAAACGCAAACCAAAGTCAAAATTCGGAAAGTAATTTTGCGGTTTCAGTTGTTACGAACACGAACTCATTTTGTTAGGATACAATTGCGCTATTTTTCGTAAGCTCATGTCCATGGAACCTAGAAAAACGCCCCCACTGGTTTCAAAAGAAATCAAATACTTGAAGAGAATACTCTCTCTGATTTTCGAAAGAAACCATATAGCTGTAGAGAATACCCCTTCTGATATCTAAAGAAGCCGGCTTGCTGCCACTGAGGTAGCGCGTCTGCCTCATGTTCTGGAGGTCCCGGTTCGGGCATGGTTGTTCTTCTGTGTGCTATCTGTGAGATGTGTGAATGTGCCCCCCTGTAAAAAGGGGTTGTGCAAGCGAATGTGGTGAGTGGATAGCAAAGTCGTACTCTTGGCCCTAGTTGGCACTACTCAAATACAAGAGACGCTTCTTTCGGCTTAAATCTACTGCTGGGTTCAGCAGCGGGCTTGTCCATGACAAGTGCCATTTGACACAACAACAACATATCTAAAGAAATGAATTAGTCATGAAGATATTTATGAATGTTAAAAATTACCTTCAGTAGAAATTGTCTAAAATCATGCTAAATCAAACATTTCCGAAAACTGAATATACAGTCACTTAAAAAAGTATTGGAACACTTGACTTGAATAACTACAAAGCTATATATAAAACTATTTATCACATTTAAAAAAATGTATCAAGAAATATTTTAACATTTGATGTGAAGTTTCTAAGTAAAATTTTATTGGTATTTCTGTATTATAATTTGATCTAGCTTTTTAATGATAATTCAATTATAAATAGGAGTCAAAAAAGTATTGGTGCACTTTTGCATTGAGAAAGCAAATCAGAAATGAATTTGACACATTGTTAGACTTTAATTTTAAACATTAAACTTTCAATAGATAAGATAAGTGATAGAAAAAACGACGAGAAGCAAAGATATATCGGTTGATGAACGAAATCTTATAAGTCATTGGAAAGATGGAAAATTGTTCTATAGGATATATTTTGAAAGTGAGTAAGTCTACTGCTTTTAACATTATTCACAAAACAATGATCAAAATAAGCGAACATCAGTTGCTTCCATGGGCATTTAATGAATGTAAAAAGAGGTGGATTGTGAAATAAGTTCACTTTAATCCAAATACTGTAGCAGTAAAATTGACTCTGCAATGTAAAAATCTATAAACCCTGAAACCGTCAGTAGTGTTTTGATAAAACATAAATATTACGGCAAAGTACCTAAAAAACACATCTACATCAACAAAACAAATCGACAGGCTAGGTTGGTATTTGTTAAACTGTTTATAAAGCAGCTAAAAGAATTTTGGAAAATTGTTATTTTTATTGATGAAAGCAAATATAACATTTTCGAATCGGATGCCAAGCAAAACGTTTGGTGGAAACCAAATACTCCAATAACAAAATAGTGTGGGTTTGCATGGTAAACACTGGAGTCGAGAACTTAAATTTTATTGATTGTGCAATGAATAAGCATGTAAATTTTGACATTCTCAAGCGAAATTTAAAGCAAGTGCTACCAAGCTGGGAACCTCAAGACATTTTAAATTGTACCAAGGCAATGACCCAAAATATAAAGGATTCATCATTGATATTTGCAAGTAATGAGGCCTCTACTACCTCCCTAGTGTTGATAAGACACCTGCACAGTGTCCATTGAGCATGTGCAAGGTTATTTGAAGCAAAAACTATATGAATATCGAACTTCTAGTTAGTTAAAGCTTGAAGTTAAGCTTTGTCGATTTGAGAGCCAAAATCGATGGAACATTTTGCAAAAAATTCGTCCAACCCATAACAAAACAATTACGAGAGATCATAAAAAGCAAAGGCGGATCATCGAGATCTTCAATTCTAAGTTCGCATTGTTTTTCTTTATTTATTGGGAAGCGTATTAGAACTTTTTTAAGCGCGTTTTTTTAAATTTGATTTCTTTTATTTTCAGCTATAACCATGATTGCATAAATATGATAGTTTTGTTTGAATTATGATCTGTATATATCAAAATAATATTTATTTCTTTGTTTTGGTTTCCTTTCTATATTTAGTTGAAATGTTATGATAACAATCTGTGAACTTGTGGGTTGTCCCAATTCTTTTTTGACAGACTTTAGTTTGTGCCATTAAAAGCTTTAAATGAATATTCTTACTATCTTTAAGGTTCCATAATAAACTGTAAACTATGTTTTCCCATTTTATTTTTACTTCATATACTGTAAGTAAGTTTGCGTCAATCGTGTTTACCTATCCCGCATCTAATTTATTAAGATAAAAATCTCTCTCATATATTTTACTGGTCTATATATTTTCAAGTGATTCTGCGAGTTGGTCTGCACTGGAAAATTTCATGTGATCTGCAAGATAAATAATCGAGCACGAGAAAACTTTGCATATTTTCAATGTCATGGTTGTACTTGTTATTCAAAGCAATATCCGAAAGAAAAAATATCACGTGAATTTCCTGCTAAAAATACTTCCACCTTTTACCTGCAAAAATTGATAGCTGTTGCATATCATTTATCAGTGATAAAAAAATGGGACACCTATAAATCATTACGAGTGCTGAAGTGAGGAGTCTTTATTAGTTTGCACAAATGCTATTTAAATGCAGAATGAAAAATCTTTAAAAAAAAAAGTTTGACAAAACCATTATTTAACAGGAGTACAAATGAAGGAAAAGTAAAACCCGCTTTTGAACTTTGAATGCATTATGATTAATTAAATATCTTAACCTTCATAAATTAATATTTTTATATTTGATATATATTATATTTGATATATATTATTTTTATATTTTATACTGACTAACCTTCATAAATTAATCTTTTTATTCCACCATTGACGACCAGGTAGATCTAAATATTAATGGTTGCTAAAAATTTCAATAAATATATAATTGTCCGTCTGTATGTTTATCGCAAAGATAGTACAAAAACGTTTTCAGCTAGATGAATGAAATTCGGTATATGGTCTTTACACCAAATGTACAGATTTCTATCGAATTTTGAGCGAAATCCATTTAGAGGATGTCTGTCTGTCTTGTTGTTCGAATATAAGCTAACACGATAACTACAAAACGAAGAGAGCTTGGCCGGGGCCTCCGAGAAGAGCGTTATCTCTAGAGCTCTTATCGCTCTTTTCGTTCCCGGCGGCCCCGGCTTGGCAGATAAGAATTTGGTACACAGGTGTAACATCTATTATGTAGACACCTATCAAACTTTAAGTCAATTCCGGCAAGAGGTTGACCATTTATCGGTCTGTACTTTTAGATAATGCAAACGCAAATAATCAAAAATGCAATTTAAATATATCAAATTTGGAATGTAACTTTATAGTTCTGTGTAAAATTTTTATTTCAATCAGTTGGGAAAAAGGCATCTAAAATACGAATTCGGTTACCAGATACTATTACCAGCATACTAGGGATTAATCGCCAAATAACGGGGCGAGGATCATGCGATGGATACAGTAAAAAGGCTGATTTCTAGTCTAAGATCAATATATAGTAATTATTGTGCACAAATTTCATGCAAAATGTTCTCTGTCTTACCCAAGGACCGCATTTTTTTGTGAGGTGGAGTGGGAAATACATTTTATAGAGATTATGCAAGAAAGTTTTGGGGAGACTACTTTTGCTTGATTGGTTTTTTTTTATCATGTAAGAACTTGTTTCGGTTTCAAGTTTTTGAAACCTCAAAATGTGTAGGCAACAAGTTGGTTCAAAAGTGTAAGTCAATGGCACATGTTATGTTGTTGTTACATGTTATGTTGTTATTGTTGGAATGTTTTTATCTTGTGAAAACATAATGATGTATTGGTTTGAGACTTTTAAAGCCACAAAATAAATGGATAGAAAATTGGCGATTTATCGCTTTTGAGCATCACTTTTCCGCTTTTGGAATTTTTAAAAATAATGAAGAAGGTTTCTACTTTTGACGATTTATCGCCAAAATATCATTTAAAAATAAAATTTTACTTGTAATTTAAAAGTTAAATTCTGTGGCAATGTCATTACATTTTTAGTTATCGAAACTGGCAACGCTACTGTAATATACCATGAAATGAAATAAAAGATAACTGATGAGGATTTAACTGATGATGAAATGAATAAATGATGAAATAAAGAATTTCATTTATTTAAGTAAGACATTTAAGATCACGTTTACACGTATGTAAAAGTGCCGACCGACGATTTGTGCACAAAATTCGAATTCGGGGGATGGGGGTCTTAAACGCTGAGATTTGTCAAAATCTCGAATTCGAACATTCTAACGATTACTATATTTTACTTCGTAAACAGGAAAGTAAAAATATTAGAAGTTGCAACATTGTGCGGATGATTATCAACCGAGATGAAAATGTATCGGATTATTTCAAATTCGAAACATATTTGGGTTTCCTCTTTGTGCTTTGTAAAGCACATGATGACTAAACCGACGGTTTTCCACTCTTTTCTATTAGATTGCTGAAATCGAATATTTCAAACAATGCATTCATTGAGAAGGGTGTTCGCACGGTTTTAGATTATTGTGCCTGACTTCCTGTCTGGGTATGTAATTCGCGAAAATAAAATGCGTCGAATCGTTCGGAATTTCATCTTTACAAAAATAAGCGCATTTTGAGATGAAAAAATCCATGATTCAGCATACTGATTTTGAATTAAGTTTAGGTCATTAGCCCCATAAAGTGAGTTAATATTGGAATTAAAAATGTAGTATAAAATAAAATTATAAATATTAAATTAGTCCTACATCATAAAACGTGAACTTTTATTTTGTGCATTAAAAAGTCAGATTAATTTTAACCAGTCATTAAAATGTAGAAAGAAATAATAAACTCACGGGAATAGTCTCCTCAAAACTTTCTCGCGTATTCTCTAATAAATGCGTTATCCCAGGAAACGTTTGAGCCACGGTGGCCTGGTGGTAAGGTCTCGGTCCGACAACCTAGGATTTCAAGTTCGAGACCCGATTCTACCGAAGAACCATCGTGTAAGAGGTTCAGTTGCACTTTAAATCTGTAATGGATGAACGTCCTCCCGCTGGTATGGTGCGATGCGGAGAGGAGCGTTGCCAGCTCAAGTGTCGTCCTCGTCGTCTGATCGTGGTTCAAAATGACAAAGTCCTTCCCTAAGTAGCCCTAG